>ML780042.1:822267-833629 GCA_009831015.1 Picea engelmannii
TGTTTACACTGCTTCCCAAAAATACAATGTTTGGAGAAATTAAAATTCAAGGATTTCAAATTTGGAAGTAACTTGCAGTTTATCAATACCTTTATCCCTTTCTCACTCATATGACCCAGTCGTTGATGTCATAAACGAGTAGGTTCATTTACTTCCTTTGATGCCACTGTTGCTTCATTTACTTGAGTGATTCCTTCCAATTTTTAAAGGTTTCGAATCTTCATAGCTTTCATAACAACCAAGATGCCCTTGGACACGTTCAATGCTCCACCTTGACCTGTAAACTCTAAAATAAATTAATTTCATCTCAATTTTAGGTACATGTCTAACCTTTGTCAATGTTATAACAATATTGTCAAACATTTTAATCTTAATTCTCCCAACCCCAACAATCTTACAAGGAACATTGTTTCCCATGAGAAAAATACCACCATCAACAAATTGATAAGAGGAAAACCAACTTCTATGTGGACACATGTGATGTAAAGCACCACAATCTAGTAACTATTCTTCATGATAATGTGAGACATTACAAACAAATAAAACTTCATCAACCATACCTAAACTTGACTCAACTAGATTTTCTTCCTTACTAGAGTCTTCTTTGGATTCTTGTCTCTTCCAACATCTTTCTTGAGATACCCTAATTTATAGCAATACCAACATTTTATCTTACTCTTCTTTCCCTTTGACTTGGATATGGATGTACCTCTCGATTTCTCCCCTCTTTCTCTAGATCGACCTCTAACCACCATTGCTTCTAGTGTGGAGGTTTATATAATGGATTTCCTCCTCACCTCCTTGAGAAACAAAGATCCCACAACAAATTTATATTCAAGAGTATCAGTTGTACTAAAACCTTATGGAAGTGACTAAATGATCCCAAGATTCAGGAAATGAACACAACAATTTCATTGCCTTATCTTCCTCATCGATTTTTACATCCATACTGGATAACTAACATATGAGAGTATTAAACATTTAAATGATCAACAATTTCAGTACCTTCTTTCATTCGTAGATTATGCAGTTGCCTCTTCAAGTAGATTCATTTGGTCAAGGATTTTTTCATGTGGAGGCTCTCCATTTTACTCCATAAGCATGGCGTTGTTTCATCTCTGACCATATTGAAGAGGATGTCATCGACCAAACACAACCGACTGGTGTTAAGACCCATTGCAATATCAAAATATTCCCATTCATTATCTTTCATGCTGTAATACCCCAAGGCCGAGCCCCTTCTGAATTGTAATTTTGCTTATAGGCTGGTGAGACAAGTGGTTATAAGATGAAAAACTTATGTGTTTATTCGGCTTGTGAGCTAGATGCCAAGGCCAATGAGCCTGATTTTTGTATATGTAATTATACAGAACATTAATAAAAATATAAACATTGATGCATGTAGACCGACTACGAAGAAGAGTTATGGGGGACTAAGCTCCACTAGGTAAGGTAAGGAGGGGGGGGCTAAGTATTTGGGCCTCAGGACCAAGCTATGGGGCTTACCTTTAGAGGAATAATATTTTAACATTATTTCCTAAAGACTAAGGTGAACATGATAAATTTTTGTTATCCTAAGTTCTTGGATAGTGAGACGTAGGCTAAATGGAGAACATGCAACTCCAAGAAGACAAGTGTTGACCTGGGCACATGAAGTTAAAGATGAAGCATCAACTCATGTTGGGGAAATTCCTATTCTTCCATCCTCCACCTGAGTTCATGGGTCGTCCTCGACCTGAACTCATTTTCCCTCTACATCTGACCTCTGCATACCCTCACGCATCTATGAAACCAGAAACCGTGAAGTCATCATGTGTTTCTTCCTATGAAGCCGACACAATTGTAGTTGTTTGAGTCGTGTTGTGACTTAGTGTTAGGATGTTTCCCTTTTGGGTGTCCATACCCATTTTTCCCTGTTGTTTTTGTTGTCACTTGTACTTGGCTGTTGTTGAATCACAGACTGGTTGAAGAGGTAGATTGTCAGGCCTGTGAGAAACTCTCCCAAGTGAGAGAGTTTGTTGGGAAGTGAGTTATCCTAGAAGGGAGTCTTGTAGCAGTTACAATACTCTGAGACTTCTGGTCCAGTCTATTGATGAAACCCAAGGTAAGGGAGGTGTATTAGCCAATGGACTTGTATTAGTGAAGGTGTATCCTCCCGGGGTGGAGTAGGTGTGTGGGGAATGAGGGTCTATGGGTTGTGGGCGTAAGTGGATCTTGGGATAAAAGATCCTTCCTGTTGCTTTGTGCAACTTCATTGTTTTCCTTGCCAAGCCTAGAATTCCCTTTCCCAATGGAGTTTAGTCCTAGCTCGAGGATGACCTACTGCTGAGAGTGATGAGTAGCACGGTCTAAGCCTGGGAGGTTCGTGGAAGTTCTGCACGCAGTTGGTGGTTTTACTTCAGCTAAAATATAAGTATCATTCTTGTTCTTAATTATGTATTTTATGCATGTTTTGTGATGCTTGAATGTTATCATGTATTCCGTTGCATGTGGATTTACTGTTAATCTTGTTTGAATCTGAACTAGTAGCAGTAATTCTGTGTTATCGTGATTAAGTGTTTTAAATTCATTAAAATGCATATATATCATATAAGTGTATATTTTGCATGGTAGCATTACCCGGTCTCTGTAGGGTCAAGGATGTTACAAATTGGTATCAGAGCATGGTTTCGACACTGATCCTGGATGGGCCATGTTAGTGGTTTACAATACAAATATTTTAGAGTGAATTGTTGTCGAAAGGGACAAAATTCGAGGTTCAGAGTGTCCCTAGGTGCAAGGAGTGCATCTATAGAGTCTTTGACTCAAAAATATCGAGAGAAATAGATTGAGTTTTCTTGTGAAGGGACACGAAGATCTGTTGCAAGGAGTGCACAGATCCGAAAGTCGACTAAGTGCCGAAAAAACCCTCTATGGAGAAAGGGGTTTGAGAAATGAAGTTCAGGAGGAGGAGCGACAACAATCATCAGATATATTGTTGGAAGGAGTTTGGACCGTTAGATCCATGTCTAGGAAAGCAAAGGAAAATCACTTAAGAGGATTTCAAGTGCTGTGAGTTTGAAACTCCCGAAGCCCAAAGTGATGAAGTCACTCATTGTCGTTGATCATGAAGGAGGACATGCGTCGATAGATTGCGAAGTCTGGGGGAAAGTGATCTAGGCAAAAGCAAGCATAGAGGAGTTAAAACTCTCGAAGTCTAAAGCTATAAAACTCGAAGAGATGAAGTGGTGAGTCATGATGACATCACTTGGAGGTGACATGGACACATGGGATGTGTGCCACATGTTAGTGGGTTTCGAACCTGTGGAAGGTTGAAATGGAATTTGGAACGTGACCCATGTCACCCATATGAATGGGCCACATATCAGCCGCTAGTATTCCACCATGTGGCATCTTGTATGATTAGGGTTAGTGGGGCTCAAGGTTAAGTAACATAATTAAAGGTTGGAGGGCCCACACTGGCGTTGATCATGATACATCCAGATTGACGGATAGGAGGAATTGCGGGTACCCAAATTGCATGGGAATTAATTTCTCAGGGTAGTCCCGCAATCCAAACCACAATTTTCCCGAGGGGTTACATGTCAGTGTCAGAAGAATTATGGGATGAAAAGCGGGTTACTCCAAACCACCACTGCATGCCCCTACAATTGGAAAATGTTAATTGATGTGAATGACATCACGAAAGCTGATTGGGAATGTTCAAAGATTAACAGTTCAGATGCGAGATCCTCCGAAGCTCCGAAGTCCTGAAGACCGAAAGTCCCAGAACTTAGACACCTGAGGTTCCATAGTGAGTGTTAGCCATTGGATGTTGGGTAGATGTGGAATGTTGATCCACTCTACTTCATGAGTTCGGTAACTCAGAACTTCGAGGGATTGTTGTGTTGTGCTTTGAAAATTTCCAAAGTCAAAGGCCCGAGTAAGAACCTTTTGACTTAGCGCTTGGTCATGGCTCATGATCACATGGGTTGGGGACTGAGAGGATGGGGATAGTGTGCAAAAATTATTACAGAGTAGAGAAAAGCTTGGAAAAAAAATGAAATCTAAACGTTTTCTTAAAACTGATTGGTTTATGAATGTTGTGGGAATTTTTAAGGACTGATGGTCGAGGGAACAATTTCTTAAAGACTGCAGAACTATTCTTCTCATGTAGAGGAAAGAATTTTCATTTACCAACATAAAGGAAAGGCATCCTTGTGGTGGGAGCATCTTGTGCAAGTACAACACGTCAGAGAGAAGAATGTTGCTTGGAGGGAGTTCAAGAAGCATTTTGAAAGGAAGTACTTGACTAAAAGATAATATGACAGAAATATGAAAGAGGTTTTTGAACTCAAGCTCGGTAGCATGACCATTGATGAATACAAATGAAGATTTTTGGAATTGCTGAAGTATGTCCCATTCATCAAAGATGAAACTGTCAAGATTCAAAGGTATCTTAATGGGCTTCCATCTTCCATTAGTGACAAGATCTAGTATGATGACCCAAAGACTATGGAATAAACTATAAGGAGAGAAAAATGCTTATATGACCAGCAAAAAGAAAAGCCTACTTTCGAAAAATCTTGGGAAGACAAGAAGAAGTTTAAGAGGGAGCAGAGGAAAAAGGGAATCAAACCACCATTTTTTAGGAATAGCCTGCAAGGACAACCAAGTTTTAGAGAGCCTAGGAAGGCTAAAGTGGGTGGACAAATGCCAAGACAGCCACCTGTGGAATGTTGGGGTTGTAAAGGAAATCATTGGTACAAAGATTGCCCCCACAAAAGTGACAAAGTGAGAACTGTCCACAATGTTCAACAAGAAGAAATAGTGGATGACATGGGCAGTAGAGTACCAAGGATCTACGCATCCATGGACAACAAACAAGTAGAATATCAGTCACACTTAATTGAAGTGGAAGGTATGATAAACAACCACGCCTTTACTATTTTAATTGATTCAGGGGCTAGTCATAGTTATGTAGATCCTAGAGTGGTGGAAAGTTTGAAATTGTCTAGAAGAAAACATGGAAAATATTAGTTAGTGCAACTGGCTACAGAAACCAAGAGAAAGGTTACAGAATTGGTTAATTCTTGTCTAGTGGACGTGAACAGACTGAGCACGAGAGATGAATTGAACATTTTACCTTTAGGTTCCTATGAATGTCTAATTGAGATGGATTGCTTGGACCAACACCAAGCCATATTAGACTATTGTAACAAGGAATTTACTTGGCTGGATGAGGAAGGGAATCAAAGAACAGTCAAAGGAATTCCTAGGGAAGATACTGTTAGAGAAATCTCAACAATGTAGTTGAAGAAGTGCCACAGGAAAGGCTATCAATTATTTGCAGCCCACATAGAGGAAGCACCTAAGGATAAGGTTTCAAGTATTGAAGACCATGCAATATTAAAATATTTTGAGGATGTATTATAGGAGGTACCAGGACTACCCCTGAAGAGAGACAATGGCTTCTCTATTAACCTGATGCCTTGAGCAGCTCCAATGTCAAAAAATCCTTACAGAATGAGTACACCAGAGATGAAAGAACTGCAATTGCATCTTGAAGATCTTCTGAAGAAGGGGTATATACACCCAAGTGTGTCACCTTGGGGAGCCCCGATCTTGTTCATGAAGAAGAAAGATGGGACATTGATATTGTGCATCGATTTCATAAAGTTGAACAAAGTGACTGTCAAGAACAAGTATCCTTTGCCAAGGATTGATGATCTTTTTAATCAATAGAAGGATGCTAAGATATTTTCAAAGATAGATCTCGGGTTAGGATATCACCCGATAAGAATAAAGGATGAAGACATCATCAAGGCTGCCTTTAGAACAAGGTATGATCATTATGAATTCAGAGTGGTGCCATTTGGGTTATCGAATGCACCCACTGTTTTCATGTGTTCAATGAATGGGATGTTCAGGGAATATCTAGACAAGTTTGTCATAGTATTTTTGAATGACATCCTGGTGTATTCCAAGTCGAAGGAAGAGCATGAAAATCATCTGAACATGGTGTTGCAGGTGCTAAGAGAGAGCCAACTGTATGCCAAACTGAGAAAGTGCTCATTTTATCAAAAGCAGATCCATTACTTGGAACATATCATTTCAAAGGATGGGATAGTTGTGGATCTTGAGAAGATATAGGCCATAAGAGAATGGTCAACGCCTAAGAATGTGATAGAAGTTAGATCCTTTATGGGTCTAGATGGCTATTACCGAAGGTTCATTGTAGGGTTTTCAAGGATAACTCACCCTATCACTTCCTTGCAAAGGAAGGAAAGAAGTTTTTGTGGACAGAAGAATGTGAGAAGAGCTTCCAACGATTGAAGCAGTTGTTAACCAGTGCTCCAATCCTGAGGATTGCAAATCCAAATGGGGATTTTGTAGTGTGCACAGATGCATGCAAAGAAGGACCGAGAGGAGTCCTCAGCCAAAATGGATTTGTAATATGTTATGAGTCCAAGAAATTGAAAGAGCATGAAAAGAACTATGCAACTCATGATTTGGATTTGGTGGCTATTGTTCACGCTCTAAATAAATGGAGGCATTCCCTCATGGGAAAGAGGTTTGAACTGAGGACAGACCATAACAGTCTGAAGTATTTGTTTGATCAGCCAACCTTGAATGCCAGGCAGAGTAGGTGGTTAGAATTCCTCTGTGAATATGACTTTGATATCAAGCATATCAAAGTAAAGGAGAACAAAGTGGCTGATGAACTCAACAATAAACTGCGTGAGTTACATGCTACAACCATTAGCATGTACCAAACTGACATTAAGGGAAGAATTTTAGAAGTTGCAAATGCAGATTTGCAGTACATGGAGTTGGTAGCAAAGCTACAACAAGGTAAGATGCTATAGAAAGTGGAAGATTATAAGTTGGGAGTTGATGGAACACTCCTGTACAAAAACAAAGTTTATGTACCTAATGTCCAGGAATTAAAACTCATGATTTTGAAAGAAATGCATAATGTGCCTTATGTTGGGCACCTTGGATATCAAAAAACTGTGATAGTAATCAAGAGCCATTACTTTTGGCAAGGTATGAAGAAATATATTACAGAATACATCGCCAGATGTATGGAGCGTCAAAAGTTTAAATCTGAGCACATGCACCCAACAAGGTTTCTAGAGCCTTTACCCATCCCTGAGTGGAAGTGGGAAGTAGTGACAATGGATATCATCACAAGATTGCCCAGAACAGGCAAGCAACATGATTCAATCATGGTGGTGGTGGACAAGCTTACGAAAGATGCCCATTTATTCCATCGAAGACTACTCACAAGGAAGCTAACGTTGTCGATATATTTATGAGGGAAATAACACGATTTCATGATGTTCCCAGGACAATTGTGTCTGAAAAAGACCCGAAATTCACCTTAAAATTATGGAAAGGGTTATTCAAAGGGTTCATAACGAATTTAAACTTCATCACTGCTTACCATCTTGAGTCCGTTGGGAAGACAGAGAGGGTCAACCAAGTGATAGAAGACAGGTTAATGAATTATGTGAAGGACAAACCATCTAAATGGGAATACTACCTACACTTGGTAGAATTCACCTACAACAATGGGTATCAAGCATCACTGAACATGAGCCTGTTTGAAGCACTTTACAGCAGAAAGTACAACACTCCAGTAAGCTGGGATAACCCAGCTGATAGAGTAGTGGTTGGGCCAGAGTTGCTCAAGGAAATGGAAGAACAGATGCTGAAGATTAAGAAGAATTTGAAAGCTGCCTAAGACAAGGAGAAGAGTTATGCTGATAAGAACAAGACCCATAGAGAGTTTAAAGTGGGTGATCATGTTTTCCTGAAAGTAAAATCCAATAGAAGTTCCCTGAAGCTGGGAAACTGTTCCAAGTTGGCAGCCAGATTTTGTGGATCGTTTGAAATACTAGAAAGGATTGGACTAGTTGCATATATGCTTGCATTGCCTGCATCCATGACTATACATAATGTGTTTCGTATTTCATTGCTTAAGAAATATATACATGATGCTAATCTTGTAATCGATGGAAATGTGATTCAGGTGGAGCAAGAAGGCATCTTCCAGGTGCATATAATGGACTGAAAAAGAAAGAAGCTCCGAAATCGAGCCATAGGGCTTGTAAAAGTCTAGTGGACCTGGTATAGTCCTAAGGATGCAACATGGGAGCATGAAGATGCTATGCGAGCAGAGTACCCACATCTTTTTGAAGATTTTTTAAATCTTATTATTGTTTTGTAAATAAGTTGCACTAAGGACAGTGCAAAAATAAGGGGAGGGGATTGTAATACTCCAAGGCCGAGCCCCTTCTGAATTGTAATTTTTCTTATAGGCTAGTGATCCAAGTGGTTATAAGATGAAAGACTTATGTGTTTATTAGGATGGTAAGCCAGATGCCAAGGCCAATGAGCCTGATTTTTGTATATGTAATTATGTAGAAAATTAATAAAAATATAAACATTGATGCGTGTAGACCGACCATGAAGAAGAGTTGTGGAGGACTAAGCTCCACTAGGTAGGGTAAGGAAGGGGGGGCTAAGTATTTGGGCCTAGGGGCTAAGCTAGGAGGCTTACCTCTAGAGGAATAATATTTTAATATTATTTCCTGAAGACTAAGGTGAACATGATATGTTTTTTTTATCCTAAGTTCTTGGAAAGTGGGGCGTAGGATGAATAGAGTGCATGTAGCTCCATGAAGACAAGCGTTGACCTAGGCGCATGCAGTTAAAGCTGAAGCGTCATCTCGTGTTGGGGGGATTCCCATTCTTCCATCGTCCACCTGAGTTTGTGGGTTTTCCTCGACATGAACCCATTTTCCCTTTGTGTCTGACCCCTGCATACACTCATACATCTTTGAAACCATAAATAGTGAAGTCGTCCTGTGCTACTTCCTGTGAAGCCGACGCAATTGTAGTCGCCTGAGCCATGTTGTGACTTAGTGTTAGGTTGTTTCCCTTTTGGGTGTCCATACTCGTTTTTCCCTGTTGTTGTTGTTGTTGTCACCCGTACCTGGTTGTTGCTAAGTCGAAGACTGGTTGAAGAGGCATGTTGTCAGGCCTGTGAGCAACTTTGCCAAGTGAGAGAGTTTGTTGGGAAGTGATTTCTCCTGGAAGGGAGTCCCGTAGCAACTACAATACTCTGAGACTTCTGGTCTAGCCTATTGTTGAAGCCCAAGGTAAGGGAAGTGTACTAGCTAATGGACTTGTATTAGTGAAGGTGTATCCTTCTGGGGTGGAGCAGGCGTGTGGGGAATGAGTGTCTATGAGTTGTGGGCGTAAGTGGCTCCTGAGATAAAAGATCCTTCTTGTTGCTTTCTGCAACTTCCTTGTTGTCCTTGCCAAGCCTAGAATTCCCTTGCCTGATGGAGTTTAGTCCCAGCTCAGGGGTGATCTACTGCCGAGAGTGATGAGCAACGTGGTCCAAGGATGGGAGGTTCGTGGAAGGTTTGCACGCAGTTGGTGGATTTAATCCAGCTAAAAGATAAGTATCATTGCTGTGCTTAATTATGTATTTTATGCATGATTTGTAATGCTTGAATGTTATCATGTATTTCGTTGCATGTGGATTTACTGTTAATCTTGTTTGAATCTAAACTGGTAGTAGTAATTTTGTGTTATCGTGATTAAGTGTTTTAGATTCATTAAAATGCATATATATATCATATAAGTGTATATTCTGCATGGTAGCATTACCTGATCTCGGGAGGGTTGGGGATGTTACACATACCCACTAACATCTTTCTCTTTCCCTCCAATGCTTTGTGCAATCCTTGTTGCACCAACAAATCCCTCACCTTGAGCTTCGACAACTCAAAAGTTTTTCTTTCAATTAAATTTCTCCACCTAGAACCTTGCATTTGTCATTTTCGTCATTCTCTATGGATGACTCCTCAACTTTTCGACTCTTCCCTCGGCACTTCGAGAAACCCTCGACTAGAATCCTCCTTCGACTCTTCACTGATCGACCCAACCATGCAACCCTCGACTAGATTCTTCCTCGGCTCTCTACGTGCGGGCACCATGAACGGGCTCAACTCTCTACGTGTGGACACCATCAACGGGTTCGACTCTCTGCATGTGGGAACCTTTGAACGGTTCTTCCTTGGCTCTCTACGTGCAAGAACGATCGGTTCTTTATTGACTCTCTACATGTAGACACGACCTATTCTTTCTCGGCGCTGATACCAATTGTTAAGAACCAAGCCTGGAACCAGTGATTTAATGAACCTGCAAACAGTGAACATTAATGAATGAAGAAAATGATAATAACAAATAGCACACAACAAATTTATGGAGGCAAGTTATCTTTATTGCTTTTGTTAATAGGTGAAGAAAATAAAATTAAAAAACTTAAATCACCTCATAAACTTCTAATTTAAACCAACAACAACAAGCTTTTACAAGGATATGAAATGCCAATTACCACAACTACGTTTGAGGAGAAAGAACCGAATTGTAACCATCGAAATGTGTTGTCACCATTCAACACAATGTGTTAATACAAGTCATCATCTTTAATGTGTTAACGCAAGTTATTGTTTTTTCTTAGTTTTAGTATCCAATGTTTTATCTGACTTGCACATTTTTGTTTCCACATTTTTGTTTCCATTATGCCCAATGATCTATATCTAGCAAAATTGAAAAAACAATAGAAATATTGGAAGAGATATTTTCTCCGTCATCATTTGGAAAGCACGCATATATTGACTCAAAATTTAACCCGGTTAATATATTTAACCTTTCCTTAATTGAAAACGGAATATATATATATTTTCTTAATAACCTTTAAGAAAAAGGATAACTCAAGTTAGGTGATAAATAAGTTCTGAGTTTTTTTTTTTTCATCGATTTTTTTTTTTATTCACAATGAAGTTATGAATTTAGAATAAGGAGAAATTGAAATTTGTATATTGATTTTTTAATAAACAGAAAGGAATAGGTTAAACTAGATGATAAGAAAACAATTTTTGCTATCGATTATGTCAATAATATCTTTATTTTATATTGGTCAATAATATATATATATATATATTTTTTGGTCAATAATTGAAAACGGAATATATATATATATATATATATATATATATATATATATATATTTTCTTAATAACCTTTAAGAAAAAGGATAACTCAAGTTAGGTGATAAATAAATTCTGAGTCTTTTTTTTTCATCGATTTATTTTTTTATTCACAATGAAGTTATGAATTTAGAATAAGGAGAAACTGAAATTTGTATATTGATTTTTTAATAAACAGAAAGGAATAGGTCAATAATATCTTTATTATTATGTCAATAATATCTTTATTTTATATTGGTCAATAATTGAAAACCGAATTTTTGGAAAGCACGCATATAGTGACTCAAAATTTGACCGGGTTAATGTATTTA
>ML780042.1:855883-868178 GCA_009831015.1 Picea engelmannii
TATATATATATATATATATATATATATATATATATATATATATATATATAATTTAAAATTCATCATGTACAAATATTGGCTATGTCACTCAAACTCCTAGAGTCATCCCCTCAAGGTTTTGTTGTACTTATCGTAATGCATATACAGGGTCCATGGATTTGATTGGTGCTATTAGAACCTTTTCCTGTGCCAGTTCCTTGGGAAACTAAGGAGTCATACAAGTCCAATATTTGTATGATTATTAAAGTTAGGGATTTACATTACATCCAAAAAAATTATATATTTCAAAAAAATAACAAAAATATAAGATATAAAACGGTTAAAAACATTATACCAATGGGGCCCCATTGAGATATAGGGGGAAGTGCAAGATCCAGATCATTTTGGAAGTCACTACTAGAATATGGGTAATCCTAGATGCTAACCAACTGGTCAGCCCACCAATGAAAGAATTCATCATTAAAGGCCTTTGTTACCTACCCTACCCTAAAGAAATACATAGACTTAGTCAACCCCTTCATCTAGTCTCTCTAGGCCTAGGTGGTGACACTATATTGTGGAGGTAATATCAAGGGATCCTCTTGAAGAAGAGTGTGACACTATATTGTGGAGGTAATATCAAGGGAGCCTCTTGAAGAAGAGTGCACATAGTATGCTCACATATCAAAGTAGTGTTTCCATCAATTTTCGCAATTAGTCAGATGGGATTTCATCACATTTCATAGTAATTTAGTGCTCTCATCAAATTATTTTAGTGGGGCATATCATAGCATAATGCATGATTGGAGATGATGTCAAGTATGGCATGGTTTATCCCCCACTCAAGTGATAGCATAGAGGATGGTATGAAGGGAAGGATCAACCACATCCTTTATGGGGATTTATTTTCTCACTTTTTTGCATACCCATAGTGTAATAAATATCACTTAATAGAAGGTGATGCTCTACGTACAACCATTTTGTCCTCTTCCTTTTAGTCCAATTGGTTTTCCTTGTTGATAAAGTCCATTCAATAAGTATATTTCCTCTATGTTGATCTATAGAACTTCATCATCAATCTAGAATTCCTTGTTGTTAGGGTCCTAATTCCATATCAATAATTGTATCCACCTGGGGTTTTTCTTCATGTTGGCACATCAAAATAACTTGAATAACCCATATTCATGAGGTGATTTAATGATGTTTTAGTCTTGGAGGGCCTATATATGTTAGAATTCATCCTCTCTCTCCCACCATTTTCTCGGGTTCATCTTTTTTGCAGACATAAAAAACAATTTGGAAATTAACTGTAACTATCTTTTCTATTTTTTGGCATTTTTAGAGGTGCATGTAGCTTATTCTGGTGATAGTCAAACAGACTTGTGGGTGTCCATTATCCCACCCATGAGTAGGTACTTCTAATCACATGGGCATAGAAGGATACCCTAAGCATGTTTTTGCATATTTCAAATTAATCCAACATCTCATAAAATCCATTTTTAAAAAAATTGAATGGATGAAATTAAAGATCTAGGAAAGATGATTTACCTAGCTAGACTAGATTTTGAAACTAGCACTCATATCTTCTGTTATCACATGAACTTGTCAGAGTCTTGTGGGTTTGTGGTGTACACTCGAGTCTATGTCCTTGCCCTATTTTTCTCTTTTTTCGCAGGGCATGTCTTTAAATTTTCCCTTCAGCCGACAAAGTCATTTTTGTTTGCCTTTTTCTGTTTGGGAACTCATCTCCTTTACCTATGTCACTGATCCTTTTGTTTTCCCGAACCCTCAACTAGTCATCCAAGTATTTATTTACACAAGCCACAACCATGAGCACAAAGAGCAACACTTGAGTGGTCTAATATGGACTCAAATCAAGCAAGAAAGCAAGTTTAGTTTTCAGCGGAGGAGAATACTCAAAAAGTCAAGAGCTGCAACAATCTTGATTGTCCATCGAGACAGGGCGCGTGGTGAGAGATCAACATTTTGCTGGCTCACAGAGTGGAAAATTCAAAGGGAAAAGCTAGGAGGACTCATGAAGTGCGAACTCGTGAGTTGATCTGGGTCATTAGATCGAGGAAAGTCATGGACCGTCAATTTGAGGCGAGCGTAGAATCATAAATCAGGAGAAGGGAGGTGAGTAGTCTTTCATATTCCCTAGACGTGTAGTCCCGATACGAGAAGATTAGATCTGGGCCGTCCAAACCAAAGGGGCACGTGGCGGCAAATCAGCAGATTCACAGTTTTTCGAATCATAGGTTTGGCTGGGAGTAGTGCGCAAGTTCGTGCAGTGAAAAATTACGAAGTTCCCAGGAATTGGCCCATGGTCACAGCTCGAGGTCACAAGGAAGCAGGTCCAGAAATAAAGGTGAGCGCTCATCACGTGGGGCTGGTAGCTCGGGGTTCCAAGGAAGAAATCACAACCATTGGATGCAAAGAAGATGTGACCATCATTTTGATAAGTGATTTCGCTGATTCAGGTATCAAGAAATCTGGAGACAAGTGACGTGAAGGATTCTGAAGAGCGAAGTCCCGAAGCGCCTTTAGAGATGAATCATGAGAATCAGGTCATGGCCCAAGGTTGCATGCAGGAAAAATGTGGTGAAGGAGAAGCTAGCACCAGGAGCTTTGGGAGCACGAAGGAAAAGGTGTGGATTTCATGAGACCTGCATCAAAATCCAAGGAGGCCTGCGTGAGTTAAAGAATGGGACCATCATGGTTTCAAGGTGTCGGGTTGACTCGAAGGGCTGCGAGCAGCTCATGGTAGATCCCTAGGCGTTAAACCTCGTCCTGATCTTGATGAAGGTAGTTAATGAAAAAATGAGTGGTGGTTGAAACCTTCGTTCACTCCATAAATGGAAGGTATGGAAGGTCCGGTCATGGGGACTGAACCGTCAGCCCATGGTACTCCTGCAAATAGATTTTCTTACAAATCCCATGTTGATCTAAGCTTGTGTCTAATAGAAGAATGCCCCGCACAGTATGACAGCGAAGACAGTTTTGATATTTTGTTAAGGGGGTCAATTGGTTGAGCAGAGCTCCCTATTTTTTGTAATGTTTTGATGCCAGAACTGTTCTCTAGTTATGTATTGGATTTGAGACTTTCAGATTAATAGAAGTCAAATTTTTTTCATCTCTTTGTAAAAACTATGCTAAAACAGTCGGGCATGGAGGATCTAGTCGAGGGTTGTAATGTTGTTGTAATGTAGGTTTGATTGTAGTGATATCATGACCAGTTTTAGTCAGCTTCCTTATGATCTTTTCCCCTCTTACACTGAATGGCTCGAGCATGGAGGATCCAGTCGATTTTTTGTAGCTGCATGGCGATGTAGGTTTGATCATTGTGTTGTTGTGACTATGTTGTTTGGACATATTTCAGTGTCTGAAGCTTGAGCTTAAGAGTAATATTGAGTTTGATTTTTTCTTCTCCAAGTTGCTTGGAGGCCTGATGCCCATAGTAGTCTTGTCCACCTTTCTTACTAATTCTTCCCTCTGCTCACAGTTAAACTCAATTCACCAACTGAAGTTAGTTGTGCCCCTCACTTCCCTGTGCATTTCTTGTCCAGTTTTGTGTTGAACATCATTCATATATTGAGTTTTGTCCATTGACCTCCACTCATAAAACCAACATCCACCCAAAACTCTGATGGGTACTAGGCTCATCCTCCTGCAATCTGAGGGTGACTATCAGTGCTAACATCTTCTATAATAAACTTTAGAAGTTTTGCACCAAAAAAAGTTTTTTCTCAAAAGGTAATTTTACCATGGTAAAAAGTGAAAATTGGGTTAATTTTATTGAATTTTACCCACATATATTAAATTAAAAACATGTTTTTCTTTCTTATGGTGCTATTTTTTTTCTTCCCTAATGCTACTTTTGACCAGATTGGCCCCGATAAATTGTTGCTTATTGATTGTTAGAATATACAATGTTTGAATTGGCACCTTTGTGGTGATACATTTTTTTGTGACTTTGAGGTATAAATTTTTAACTCATGTGTAGTGATAGGTCATTTGTCTTGCATTATTAAACTTTGTCCATGTTTTGTACTTGTATGCATGTTACAACACTTAAGCCTTCTAAAATTGTTGCTTGGCAATACTTATACTATAATTCATACGTATCATAGGACATATTAGTTATCATATTTTGGTTCACATGTAAGTTTTCTCATAGGACTGGGAGCCTCGTCAGTCTAACCAATGTCTTTGAGAAAAATTCACATGCCTCTATCTCATCTCTTTCTAATTATTCCATAAGGGCTCCCATTTTTGTTGGACAGTTGGTTGTCATTGATGTCAACCCTTGGAGAGTGATCTTGGAGATTGAAGTCAACCCTTAGTGATTGATGCCAACTCTTGGAGAAGTCTAGAAGCCCCAGAGACGTGGACAAGATTGTTGGACAATGTAGTTGCTTTCCATATGGCACTTGTCTGTTGCACTATATTTTGGTATTCTTGTATTCTTTTTTGAGATTTTGTAATATGAAAATGATAAAAGTATCAAATATTTTTAAAGAGAGGGAGGGGGGAAGAGTTGATACCTCTATTGTTTGTTGAAGAAGTTTGGTAATAGTTTATGTCAGCCTTGAAAATAGAACCTACCTTGAGTCTATTATCTCTACATTTGGGATTTAGTATTTCCTTAGGATTTTCACCTTGATCTAGAGTTTTCCTTCAAACTCCTTCAAATTTGTTACACTTATAGTCATTATGGATCTATTCCTCAGTGCCTTATGTGTTGATGGCTTGTATCAATGTTTTTTTTTCACGTCAATAGATACCTAAGTCATTTATATGTCACGTTATTCTTCAAGGGAAACTCTGAGTTAATAGCACTATTTTTTCGGTCATTTCTTAGTTTTCCTAATTGTCCACATTTTCCACTCCTTGAGTCAATTTATTCTTTCCATTTATATTCAATGATTTTATCTCATGCTAATGTGGAAGGTTTACTTTTCATTCCCACATTTACTCCTATCAACTACAATATATTTCTCTAGGAGATAAATCTAAATATTGATATCACCCTAGGACTTACTTTCAATGTTATAGGTTTCCTTGCATTTAGTAGAGGGAATTCGTTAACATTCATTGAGTGAGTGGTTTTTCTTATATTCAACATCAAGACATATATTCACATAATGGGACTTGTGTTGTACCTTGAATTCCATTTTTTTCAATGGTGAAATGCCTTTCCTCGGAAAATGGTTTTCATTAATATTATTGATTAGAGGATTTTTCTTATGTCCTATTTTCATATGGTACATTAGAAATTCATACTTAGGGGCATGTGCTCTTAACAATTTTGTGCCCAATACATCAAATGAACTCAATTTTTTTATCCTAGTTCATATTGGTTGATGTGAGAATCCTTATGGAATTCCTTCTGATGAATCTCTTTCTATAGACTCCAACTCATTTTTACTTGGGAATGAAATTTAGAGACCCCTATAATACTTTAGGTATTACAATCATTAGTGGTAGGTTCACTCACACTCGACAATGGATTTTCATTAATTACTTGTGATTGATTAATTCTAATAAGTGTTCAATGCTAACAAATTTATTCTCACCTTTTTAGAATGTACTAAGTATCTTGGTTCCTAATATCATTATCAACGAGCTACCTCTCGTTTTGAAATGATATCCATCAATAGTCGATGATTGTATAGTTTATCCAATGTTCATGTATGACACATCTATTCACATGGTGTGGATTCATACATTGAAATGGATTTTGATTGAAGACCCTTGGTTGTGGTGACATCCCTCATTAGTGCTACCACTTAAGTTTGTTTACAATACCACTACTCTATACTACATTGGTACCATGGAGAACCGCATTGTTATGTTCACAGTTCTAGTTGTTCTCCTCGTGTACACTGAGACATAAATCCACTATGTATATTTTTGTGGCTATGATGTTATTTTTACATGGATTCATTGTGTATTGATCTGTGACTATAATGTTATTTCTACATGGATTCACTGTGTATTGATTTGTGGCTATAAATTTATAGTTCATATACTTCATGGATACATAGTGTACATGCTTTGGTGGCCATTCTTGGTTTTCCACTTGAGCATAGGTGTGCCTTCCTAAGGGAAGAGAGTTTTTTTTAACTCCATTTATTAATGTGTAGGTGATTCTCTTATCCTTTCTCTATTGGATTCCTCCTTATTTTTATTGTTGATCTTCTCTCATGGTTTATAATATATTTGAGCCATCGATTTCTCTTCTTCCCTCACGAGCATACATTATACATGATTTTGGTTACTTACGACCTCAAATATTTGGAGATCCATTATGAACTCCTAAATATACAATTATGAGTCTGTTGGGCATATTCTGGACAATCCTTCTTTGTGCTTATGCCTTCCCTTGAAGCAACCCATTATCACTTTCTAGTTATCAGTGAACAATGCACAAGTATATTAAAAAATCACACACACACACACACACACACACACACACACACACACACACACACACACACACACACACACATATATATATATAATGCTTTGAGTGCTATTAAAAATAAGGTGTACACTTGTACGTCCTAGATCAATCATGGACCACATTTCCATATAAATAAGATGTTCAATTATGAGTAGTATTAGTTTGGATAGCCTATGAATGATTAGGGATAATTTCTCTAGTCCCAAATCCTATTCTCAAGAAGAAACACTTTTTTTTTTGCAGGTTTGACATAGGATCCCTTAGGGTGTTTCAAATACATCCATTGGCTCCCTTATCAATTCGATATCCTTATCCTTTTTATTTGAGAGAGATTGAATGGAGACTAAGGATGGAGGAACCTAGGTTGAGTGAGGAGGTTATTGATAGAAAATGTAGGTATATATATTAGTTGTAAAACATTCTATTGAATATATAGATCTCTATTCTTCCCCACTCCTCGCCCAATTTTGATGCAATTAATAGTTGATAGTTTTACATTGATGTTATTGAATTAGATATTGGAAAATATAGACATGTTATGAGTATATTAATGCTTTTGAATATACTTTTATTATGTGAAATTTTATATAAGAAATTAGAAAGGTATTTACTTTATCGAGTATGTGTAGATGTTAGAAGGATCTTAGTATTCGAGAACCATCTAGAAAAATGATGATTATAGTGAAGAAGAAAGATTATTGTAGAAGGTATTCCTTATTATTATTAATCATTTTAGTTATAAAAGTATCAATTATGAAAGAAGGAATATAGATATCAATTTTGATATGTCAATAAATAACACCCCTTGTTGGGAAATTAAAACATCACCCCATAACATATTCCCTCTAATAGGTGATTGTATGTTTACTTCGTTAGGAGGGGGACAATTTGCATGATAAATTTGGTTTGGAATAATGAAAGGTTCCACGTTTGAAATAAGTAGTGGGTATCCTCCATGGTTAACTTGACTCACATAATATGGGGTAGGTCCTCTTACATTTCAATATTGGGGAAACATTATTATATGACTACTCAAGTGGCTACCGAGATGCATGGTAAGAAGACTAATCTAGGTGATATGAAATACATTGAATTTTTTTTTAGGATATAGATAATTGACCTAAAAATACACTAAAGACAAAATAAAGGGAAATAAGGGGACTCCATAATCTAAGGGGTAGAAGAAAAGAAGGAGGAGAGAAAGCAGGAGAGAACTCGCCAAATTAAAGAGAATGAAAAAAATTGTACTACCACACATAGTGTCAGGGTTGGGATGGAAGACCACCAAGAACACTCACACTAATGAAGAGGGAAAAAGGAGAGTGGAGTTTCTAGTCAGTTTTAGGGTTAACTAATAAATCCTAGAGAAAGATATAAGAGGGTGAAAATAGATAATTAGGACCTTAAAACCTTGTTAATAATGACCTATGGTCATAAGTTCTTTGGAAAATTAAAGTAGGTCAAAATTTGAGTTTTACTAGAAAATTAAATGAGGAAATGAGAGCCAACTAATTAGGATTAATTAATAGATAACTCCTTTAGTGAGCTAGAGATCCTAATGTTGGAAATGAAAGAAAACAAGGAAGAGGAACTGATGATTCATTATTGTAGATGATGAACCTCCCTAGTATAAATTGGAGAGATCGAACGATCCTCCAATTGCGATCCACTTATCCATGTTGGATAGTTATATAATATGTCATCTATCTTGGTGCTTTCTAGGTGAAAAAATTGGACGAACTGTCTTATAGAGCCCATTTTAGTGGGAGGTCCCACTTTGGAAGTTTGGGGTTTGAAACCTTCTTGATCCATTTTGAGGTATTAAATATCATTTTCAGGGGAAATATATATCTGATAATATCTCGCAACCCCTTAATTATATTCTACACACTAAGGCCTTTCCAACAAAGAAAACAAGGAAGAGAAACTGATAATTCATTATTGTAGATGATGAACCTCCCTAGTATAAAGTGGAGAGTTCTAACGATCCTCCAATTGTGATCGACTGATCCACATTGGATCGTTATATAATATTTCATATATCTTGGTGCTTTCTAGGTGGAAAAATTGGAGGAACTTGCTTATAGGGCCCATTTTAGTGGGAGGTCCCAGTTTGGAAGTTTGGGGTTTGAAACCTTCCTGATTCATTTGGAGGTATTAAATATCATTTTTAGGGGTAAAATATTTCTGAGAATATCTCACATCCCCTTAATTCTATTCTACACACTAAGACCTTTCTAGTAGTTTGAAAATCACCTCAATCAAAGATCATATGTGGAAGTTATGCCTCTCGCATGTTGACCTACCTTGTTGACTGTAATAGTATTAGTGGATGCCACACCAACTCCCATTACTCACACATGTGGGGCTAGCCCTGTGTGTAATTTCAAGAATATTCTAAAAGGTCTCAAGGTTGAGGATGCAAAAACCCTAACCCTAGACAACTATTGAACTATGTTAAATACTAGGCCACTAAAATGCGAAAGGGTTCAATTCTTTAGCAATGTACTTGTTCCATAGTTGATTAGAGCATCTAAGAGAGGTATTTTGAGAGAATAATAGAGGAGGTAGGACATTTTGTAGGAGCTATTCGGGACACAATGTTGCAACTCCATAGTGAGTGCCCCTTTCTTTATACTTAATTTTCATAACTAAAGAAAAGAGAGTAGAGAATAGGCCTCACCTTCTAGCTAGGTTTTATCCCATATAAAGTTTCCCAAGATACGTCTTATGTTCATTTTTTTTTATGGTGTGCTCATTTGCCTCTTCTTTCATTTTTATATTTCAATTATTTTCATAAATTCAAGCAATAAGCTAGTAATAATTACTCTAAGATCTAAGGAAATAAATTGCATAATCTAATATTTTAGAATATTACAAGTAACAAGATTGTTGTGACGACTTGTTCCAGTGGAATATCCACAACACTTTATAGATCATCCACACCTGAAAATGACCTACATGCCCAAATCCAAATTCCTATGGAGAGGACTTACCTTGATCTCCAATACAAAGAAATACCAATGCAAGCAATAAATACTACATATATTACTACAAATAAAAATACATGAAATATATAGAGTAAGAAAACATGGCACACTTAGAGGGGATGATACCTCCCTTTCCTAGCCACGATCCTCCCTTAAGATTATAAGGTTGACTTCCAAGGTATGAATGAAAGTATGCAAATGAGATGTCTTAGGATGAATCAATCAAACCTACAATATTGGATCTAAGCTAGCCAATAGAGTCCTTGTAGAAGGTGCTAAAGATGACAAGGAAAAGCATCGCTGTGCGCTTGAAAGAAGTGGAACGTGTTAGCTAATCCAAGTGTGTACTTAGAAATTAGGGTTTTCAAAGATAGACTATGTGTTATGTAATTTGTGGATTCACACTTATAATACACCGAGAAAAATGAGGAAACATGAGGTATTCTCAACACCAAAAAAATTCTGGATGAAGTAGGTTAACTATCTGAACAATCTATACACTAATCTGAATAATTCTACTATTTCTCATCTACTTACACTTTAGATTCCATCCACCCATATTTGGTAGACGTAGAATATAGAGAAGAGTTACAAGTAAATGTTACATTATGAGAATCCCGATGTTTTAGATTGAAGCGTAACTCGGGGAAAGGTCGTTTTCGGTTGAAATTTCATGGAATTTGATAGAAACTTGACGCACCAAAAACACACTTGCTGGCCAAAGAGACTGCCGATGATTATGTCGAAGACATTTTTAGTTAATTTGAGGTTTGCTGGACTTGTGTTCCTATAATAACGTTGCTAGAGTCAGCCATGGTTTCAAAAAAATGTCGAGATTGATTCAGACATTTACTTCGTGAACGTCTTGCTGGTTTATTTGATCCAATGGGTAGTCATTTAACATCAAGCTTGCATCTAATTCAATGAAAATTAAACCAAAATCGATTTAAAACCAAATTACGCGCTAAAATCAATAAAAAGATCCCGATCATCATAATATAACATTAAACATGCCCTTACAGCTACCTTCAACTCAGTTATTTTAATGCGAAACCAATGCCATTGGTTCTAAATTTGAGATTATGCTCTCGAGACGCTAATACTGTCCAATAGCTTGCACCGAATTTCTATTCAACGGGGAATTAGGTTTATGCAATAGAGTCCTTGTAGAGGTGCTAGAGATGACAATGGAAAGAATGCCTATGGGTTTTTGAAAGACAATGGAAAGAATGCCTATGGGTTTTTGAAAGAGGTGGAAGGATTTCAATTGCTAATTCAAGTGTATTTAGAAATTAGGTTTTTCAATTTAAGAGAATCAAAGAAGATTTACAAAGAGATATTTAATGGTATATATCGGTAAGATAATGGCCTCAAATAATAAAATAATGTTGGGTTTGTCATTGTGATACTTAAGTTGTACAAAACCACCATACCACACATGTTGTCTTGATGTTGCAGATTTGGTATAATTGCACCATAGATTCTAGAGCTCAAATCGATTGTATATTATGTAACTTATGGATTCACACTTACTGTATACCAAGAAAGAAACATGTGGTATTCTCAACACCGAGATCAAGTAGGATTATGGAAGTTTGAGTCAAATTGACTATGTAAATAACATGTCCCAAATGGGTTGGGGTGGCTATGGGCCCAAATCAAGGAATACTAAGTGATCATGGACCTAACTAAAAGTTTTAAACACCCAAATGAACTTATAAGGTTATAAAGTGCCCCAAATGGGTGTTCAAGATTTTCAAAATGTGTCAATTCTATGACCAAATGTTAAAGTGGGGGAGCTCCAAGAAGGTGATCCATCACATTAGAGTGGTAGTTGAGAGATATCATGTCATCACTTTATGAGCATGCATAAATATGACACAAAGATAACCACATAAAACAGGTCTTCAAGTGGGTAGGTGTATATAAATACCCAAATATGAATTTAGTATAATACAAAACCTTCCACCTTAAATAAACCTTTAACCATTATACTTTAACCTTTAACCCTCTACTTATACCCCTTAACTGTAAACATTAATACTAAAAACATAACCTTATCCCTTAACCTTAAAACATTAATCTATATCTTTAAACCCTAATTACTCTTTAACCACTAACTCTTAACAATCATCCCTTCACCCAACCTATAAGTCTCGCACCATAAATGAATACTTAAAAGTCTTAAACTTTAACCTAATCTTTTATCACAATGTTTTGACATTCACTAGTCAAAATGCACTCTTTACAGGAAACCATGCCCAAAAATTAAAACACTCCATAGGGAGCAGAAAAACCGCATTTTTGTATTGTTAAAATATAGTGGTCGCCACCTCTCTTAGCATGTACTTCCCTCCCTCCAAAAACCATGTTAAACTATAGTGTTTGCCACCTTAGTATGTACTTCACTCCCTCCAGCAACCAAGCACGAACGTTCTCAATAGTAGTTGATGTAGGTTAACTATCTGCACAGTGGATACCCTAATCCAGAGACCAAGCCACTCAATGTGAATAATTCTACTATTTCTCATCTACTTACAATTCAGATTCCATCCTCCCATATTTGGTAGATATAGAATATGGAGAAGAGCTACAAGAAGTTAATGTTATATTATGAGAATCGAGATGTTTTAGATTGATATTGAAGCGTAACTCGGGGTTTGATCGTTTTCGGTTGAAATTTGATTGAATTAGATACAAGCTTGACAAACCGAAAGAACGAAAAGATTAGCCATGATTATGTCAAAGACATTTTTAGTTAATTTGAGGTTTGCTGGACTTGTGTTCCTATAATAATGTTGATACATTCCGCCATGATTGATTCAGACATTTACTTCGTGGACGTCGAATGAAACATCCA
>ML780042.1:882253-893017 GCA_009831015.1 Picea engelmannii
TCAAAAACACCAAAGCATTCTTCTTGAGAGGAATTTGAAGGCAAACTAACATTACATACCTCATGTGCATGCATGTACTTGGTAAGGGTTTCTTTTGCTTCTTGGAGTTGATTCTCCATCTCCTGCAACCTTTCAAGAAGTTGGTCTTTCTCCTCCTTCATGGCCACCAACTGCTCTTGAAGGACAATGCTCTCTTCCCTATCTTTCCACAACACATGTACCATATCCTTCATGGTTAGCAATTCATTAAACATTTCTTTGTCAAAGAACTTAGATTTGGAAGATGTAGGAGAACTATCAATGCTTAAAGCTTCCTCCATACTTGCAAGATATCAAACTTCAACACAAATCTTGCACAAATACCAACCGCTAAATCTCAAGCTATCATTGGCAAATACATGAGCAAAATAAACTATGCTCTGATACCATCCTGATCTGAAAATAAAAGGCTAACTTGTTATGCTATGCAGGCACCCTCTACCTCATAAAATAAATCTTAACATGACCTTGCTTCATGTGTTAAAATGTGCAAGTTGGTTTATGTGTTAAGTTCTTGGTTCTTCTTTGCAATGTTTATGTGTGAGGAAATGTACTTTTAAAAGGTTAATCATGTGCTATAAACCAATGTACAGCAATATAAAATGCAGCAAATAACACAGCAAACTCACAACAATAGCAAGATGATAAAGGAGTTCACCCCTCTCTGGGCTACGTCTCCTTGAGCCTCCTTCAATGGACTTGGCTCTTTGGGATTAATTTGTCAAATTCTCTTTACAAGCTGCTGCTCAACTCAAATGGATTTATAGACTGTACCATTGGATTCAGAATACATAAAAACCCCAAATTTGACTGTAAAAACTCTGCAAATGGACAATGGCTCATCCAGCAATGACCTCTTCTACATGTGACATCCAAGCTTCCCTGAACTTGAATGAGGCAAAAACACCTGTAAAAGTCCTCCAATGGATCTGCAACCTATCCCAATGTGTTCATATCATAATAAACAACCAAGAATGACTATTCAGTCTCAGAAAATGGTTATGTGCTCATCTGAGCAATGTCTTAAACAATGAGGGCTTCAAGCTTCCTGGAGCTTCCTCAAACTTCAATGGTCAAAAACCTGCATTAGAAGTCTTCAAATTCCTGTGAAAGCTGTGCCAATGGACTCAGAACGTCCAAAAACCCCTACCTTGGCTTTTTCGGCACCTCATTTGGCCAAAAACTCCAAAAGTTATGCTTGCTGGCATTTTTCCCCCTTCAAGCTCTGTTACAGGCTCGCCATATTGCACCTGTGGAAGAATGAAACCTAGCACCAATGCGTTTTCGTGTGCATAAACCCAACACACGCATGTCCCGCAAAACGCACCAAAATGCAGAACGGTTAACGGAAATCAAGCCCCCAAGAATGGAGGTGTTGGGCGCATGGGGGGACCATATGGCCACGTTCCCCGCGCATAAAGGGCTAAGTTGCCAGGTTGAACCAAATTTTGACATGTGGCGGGCGCACATGTTAACCGTTTGAAACCAAAACTTCAAATCCGCGCGCATTCTTTAAACAATGGTCATATAACCAACCTGGAAACCGCGGGCTACACATTAAAATGCCCCCCCGCATGCTATGTATAAAGTGGTCATATGCAAAATGTAATAAAACCACGGGTTTGAAAATTGTTTAAATCCACGCATATTTAAAATGGTATAAACATAGGTTTATGAAACCCCACACGAAATGTATTTAATACATTATATAAAATGCAATGCATTGTATTACAAGTGTAATACACGTGCGCCAAAGGTTATAACATATGGGTCATATGTTAACATAAAACCACGGCCATTACAAAATGCCTCCCGCGCGCGATCCGTTTAAAATGAATGGTCGTATGGTAACTCCAATGTAACCACGGGCTTTGTATCAATTTTGAACTCCCGCACGTGCACCTTTGCATTGAAGTAGAGTCATATGTGTTTGGTAATGAAACCTCGGGCCGGGGCTTAGCCCTGGCCCGACGCCCCGCCGAATGAACCAAATGTAAATTCATATAAATATTTTTCCATATGATATATAAAAGCCAACGCGTGGCACGTTGGTAGATTGGCATATGTTAAAGCGCTCAACGGAGGGGAGGTCCGGGGGTCGAACCCCGCGGCCTCCATATAACTTTTAAACGACTAAATAGCCAAACTCGGGGTGCCACGTGGCAACTCTGGATTGGGCCATGTGGCACCCAACTATTCGACAATGAACTGCCACATGTCAACCAATAACTTGTCCAGCTGTCATCCAATCACAACTCGCCACGTCACTTACCTGCCACATCATCTGTATGGCCGCCACGTTAGTTGTACGGCCTATGCCACATCAGCTGTACGGCCTGCCCAGTCAACATCCAATTTTTTTTCCTGTTTGGCTCGATGAACAGATCGCCATAACTTCTCCATACGGATTCCGTTTGCGAAAGTAAATATACCGCCGGAATCAGGAGAACGAGACGGACGCGATGGCACCATTTTCGTCGCATTCCGAGCACTTTGAAAATTGAGCAAATTTTAGACCCCTGGTCCAGATTCTGATCACCCTCTTAGGTTGAAAGATATATCTGTGATATCTTGAATTAGGAGAATGATTAGGCAAAAAACCCTAGATATTTATTGCTTGAATTTATGAAATGATATAGTTCTTCAATAACTTGATATAATCTTTATGTGCAACAAGAAATCTCTTTACAATAGGAAAATATTGAAGGAGGGCTTCAACATCAGAACTTCTTTGTGACCAACATCACATACACAATCTTCTTAATCATACACAAATACATCCACATATTTTTCACGAGAAATAGGAGAGGATAATTTAATCATCTCAGAGAATTTAAAAAGAGTATTACTATGAAGATAAAAAAAACAATTTGATAGATCAATTTCAAAAATATCATACTTAAAAATAAAAGTTACAAGATACAATTGAAATCAACCCCGAAGTAATTCTTTGTGGAGTTTTATTCATGGAAAATTTTCGTCATTACAAAATATTTGACAGTCATATGTATGGTTTTACATACTCCATGATCATACAAGAAAAGTCTTTTGAAGAATACAAGAATAACACTCAAGAACTCAACCTTCTACCCAATTCATAAACTCAAGCATAAAACTATGATAAATGGTGTTGAAGAAGAGAAAGAGTGGAGAAGATGGAAATCTTTCTTCGTTGATCAAAATCATGGCAGTATACTCATGGATGTACCTTCTTCTTCCAATGGTATTCTGCCCCACCTCTCTAATAATTCTGATTGTGGAGCCCTTGATGAAGAACTTCTTCTCTTTTTAAAATTAGATTTTTTAACTACTTGAGTAGTTAGGGTTTTTCTTTTCTTTAATTTACCGTACAATTTTCTTCTTGAATCACTATCTTTAATTAATTCCTCCTTAATTATTCATTAATGAACTCTTATCATTAACATATATATATTTCAAATGGGTCCTTTTCATTTTTTAATAAAATATTTTAAATAACTTTTATTTTTCAAAAATTTAATTAATTGTCCTTTTAAAGAGGAGGTTTGTATTTTAATTTTATGGAAGTGATGATCAAATTTTAAGCCATGGAAATTACATTATCTATGGTCTTAATTGTCTTATATTCCAATGATATAAAGTTTGCCAAAATCTGTCGCTCCGATCTCAAGATATGAGCTCATGAAGTTGAGTTTTCACGCAGATGCATAAAACATGAAGCTGACCGATATTTCAATTTCTGGGAAACCCGTGGCCACTTTCAACCATTGAAACATATACCATCATATTATTCGTCGAAATAAGTTTCCAATAGTATAAAATTTGCATGATTTCGTCGCCCGGAGCTCAAGTTATGGTCTTCAGGTTCGTGACTTAGAAACTATCGATTAGATGTCTTGGGGCAATCTCAACCCTTGATTTGTGTTTCATGCTCCCTTTTGAAATTTTGACTTGTATTCATAAAATTCATCCCACATGGATGGGAGTATGAGACTCTTAATGGTATATAATGTTAAGTGTAACATACACTTGACAAGAAATAAAGAAGAAGCCATGGATTTAATTCGACCTCCCTTAGAAAATTAATTAAATAATAATATTTTAGATAATTAATTAGCATCCACCCGGTCATTGATGAATCAACCGCTAAAATATTTCCATGTGTCATTAATAGTAATTTTCCACATGTCACCAATAAGATCACCATATGTGTTACTCCTTGTATGCTTCCATGTGTCTCCATTAATTAGCTTCCATATCATCCAATCATGGACTACCACTTGTAATTACATGAGTTGATGTTGGATCTCCCATGTGGAATCCCTCCATAAGTTATTTACATTCCCATATGATGCAATGAATGATTTCCATATGTCATAAGGTGAATGATTTGTAATAAAATATTAAGAAATAAGTTTTAGTGTGAAAAGGGTTAAGTGTGGGAGAATGAATGAAAGGTTAAGTGAGGGGGAGGGGAAGTTTGAGGGTGTTGGAAGTGAGGGGGGGAATGTAGATGGTCTAGGTTAGGGAGTGACGTAGGATGAGGTAAGGGGAAGGGAAATGAGTGTGGAGGGTGAGTGGGTTAGTAGGGGATGAGGGATGTGAGGGGATTGAGATGTGAGTCCGTGATTCCGAGAAGGAGGGTTGGCGGGTTGGTGGGGTGAGGGATGTGAGGGGGTTGGGAATATGATTCTGCCAACCCATGAAGGAATGTGAGTCCAATAAGAGGTTAGGGGGTGGAATAATTAGAAAATAGATTAAGTAGAGAATGTGGTGAGGGGAAGTGGAGGGATATTAAGTGGGTGAACGAAAAGGGTGAGTCTGCGAGTGATTATTAAAATAAATTTTAAGTATGGAGTGTAAGGGAGGTGAGAGGAGTGTTAGGTTGGTGGGTGATGGGTATGGAAATGCGGTGGGTCCGCCAACCCATTAAATATTACATTTAGTTTAAATGTAAAATAATTAAGTGAGAAATGGGAAGGAAGATATAAGGATAAGGAGGGATTTTTAAAATAAAATTTTAAGTGTTGAATAAGAAAATTTCTAAGTGTTGAATAGAGGGGGGGTGAAGAGAGAGGTGGGTGTCCACGAGTGATAGTATATAAAAATTTTATGGGTTTTCAACCCGCAACAAGAATAAAATTATGGATCTTGGGCATGAGAAATTGAAGAAGCCAAGGGTCTTGGGCTCTAAAATTTAAATATATTTTCAAAGAAATTGACTTCATTCCATATGGAATAGGCACATTTTTATCGCTTAAACTCAAACCTAGATATCTTGAGCATACAAACTAATATTTTCGATCTGAAAAATGTGTGGTGAAGCTGAGACTAAGGGATACACCATGGACTTATAATATTTCAAAAACTTTCGTCTTTTGATATCATTTTGTTTGTGAATCCAGGAGAGGGAAAATATAGATGACCAAATTTTGGTCAACAACTGGCTCCAATTGCATGATAGTGACCCCCTATGGGTTGCTGAGAACACCAAAATATCAAGACCATTTTCCCTCTCCATCGGGCTGTGGAGTCATCTTCAAAATAGATTCTTGTAATTATTCTTCTTTCATGGAGTTATATTCATATTTCAATATAAATACTTCCTTATTATGCAAAACTTGAACTTAAGAGACAAAATATATACATACATGATCTACCTACGTCACTACCTTTCTTGGAAGAAAGAGGCACCTTAGGTGTAGGTAGATTTCCAGTGGAGCCATTCAAGTATTGATATGATTTGTGGAATGAAATCCATCACTATGGAACATATTTAAACTTGTACCAATGAGTCAGGGGCACTCTCAATGCCTACTGGAGAAAAAATGAACCGGGTGTACTGAAAACTTGATTGCACTGTTTGGCCAACAATGTTTTGGAACCATAATTCAATGAATTCTATTCATGGATGCTCATGAATACTATTTATTTGATTGGATGAGGAGTTTCCAATCATAACATTCTTTCATCTCTCTCCTTGTCTCCAACCACTTACAAGGTTCTTGATTCATCTACAATGCCTTAAAAGACTCTTCCTTCTTGTAAAGACAATCTTCCTTATCATTCTTCTCAAGATTAATTTATTTCACCAATTATTCTTCCTGCTAATATTCTTTAGGATTTTCATCATATGTTACAAGGATGAAATATTCTCATGCATTTGGTGGAGGTTCCTTAATTTCATTATTGAACTTGTTGCTCAAAATATTTTCATATAGAGTATATGGGAGGCTGGAATTTTCATCTTCATATTCAGTAATATAACTTGACTTAGAAAAGTGATGCAATATTTGATTAGATTCTTTTTCAAAATTAGTCACTTCATTATCTTGCATCCATATGGGAGAGGGCGGGTCGGAAAACAACATTAAAACAATCAACAAAAACACATGAATTCACTCCGAGGATGAAATTTTTTGCATATGAATTTTCTAACACATCCCAATTGGTAATGGAGTTAGGAATTAGTGAGCTATACCATTCAAGATCATCGCCTTGAGGAGTTTGTAAAAATAATCTAGATGTAACATTGTCTTCAATGAGGTTGAAATCATGACATGTACTTGTAAATTTAAACAAGGGTTGCTTTGCATCTTCTGAAGTATCCATCCCCAAAGAATGTAGAAATTTTTTCAATAGAAATATCAGGCATTTGAAAATCTACTTCTTGTATATTTAAAGTGGTTATGAAATTGCTTCCTTCTTTGAGAATGTGTTCCTTTTGTTGCATCTCTTGAAACCATTGATGGGCTTGGTGAAGAAAATAAAGGAGTATCATGACATGAATGAAATTATTCATAGGAGTTAGAATATACATCTTCTTGATATTCTTGAGTCTTTCCAATGGAGTTGCCAGGGAGATCATTTTCGTGAATCTTTGGTGCTTCTTGGGTCTTTTTGAAGTTAAAAAAAAGTGCAACATATTTCAATAATCATTTCATAAATCCCTTGCATTTAAACAAGCAACAATTTTTTCGAATTTTCTTTCGAAGATTTGAACCATGAAGATTCTGGTTTCTCAATCAAATATGAAGTTGGCCCTCAAGTATCTCAAAAATAAATGGCTCCCCAGTGGAGTTTAAAAAAATGTTGATGTTTGAATCTGTCATATATCGAAAAAACAACTTCACGAGGATATGAACCCCCCTACATTTTTAAAGAGGTGGTACTCTTCTTTGGCTAAAAGATATATCCATGATATCTTGAATTAGGAGAATTCTTAGGCAAAAAACCCTAGTTTTTTATTGCTTGAATTTATGAAATGATATATTTCTTCAATAACTTGATATAATCTTTATGTGCAACAAAAAATATATTTACAATAAGAAAAGATTGAAGGATGGCTTCAACATCAGAACTTCTTTGTGACCAACATCACATACACAATCTTCTTAATCATATACAAATACATCCATATCTTCTTCATGAGAAATAAGAGAGAAAATTTTGATCATCTCAAAGAATTTTAAAATAGTATTTCTATAAAGATCATATTTTTTTTTAAAGAGTATTACTATAAAGATCAAAAAAATAATTTGATTGATCAAATTCAAATATCTCATACTTAAAACTCAAAGTTACAAGATACAATCAAAATCAAACCCGAAGTAATTCTTTGTGGAGTTTTATTCATTAAAAATGTTGTTCATTACAAAATATTTTAAAGTCATATATATGGTTGTACATACTCCTTGATCATACAAGAAAATTATTTTGAGGAATACAAGAAGAACACTCAAGTACTCAACCTTGTTCCCAATTCAGAGACTCAAGCATAAAGATATGAGAAATGGTGTAGAAGAAGAGAAAGAGTGGAGAAGATCGAAATATTTCTTCGTTGATCAAAATCTTGGTTGTATATATATGGTTATACATTCTTCTTCCATTGATCTTATTCCTTTCCCCTATGATAATTATGATTGTGGAACCCTTGATGAATCACTTCTTGTAATTTTAAAATTAGATTTTCTAACTACTTGAGTAGTTAGGGTTTTTATTTTCTTTAATTTACCGTACACTTTTATTATTGAACCATACTCTTTAATTAATTCATCATTATTTTTTCATTAATGAACTCATATAATTAACATATGAATATTTCAAATGGGTCCTTTTCCTTTTTTAATAAAAGTTTTTAAATAAATTTTATTTTTCAAAAAATCAATTAATTGTCCTTTTAAAAAAGAGGAATGTATTTTAATTTTATGGAAGTGATAGTCAATTTTTCAGCCATGGAAATCAATTCATATGTGATATTCATCATATTATATTTCCAATGATATAAGTTTTTCCCAAATATGTTGCCCAGATATCAGGATATGAGCTCGTCAAGTTGAGTTGTCACGCAGACCCATAAAACATGAAGTTGATTAATATTTCAATTTTTGGTCCACTTCAATCCCTTTAGAATATACATCTTCTTGAGATTATTGAGTCTTTCCAATGGAGTTGCTAGGGAGATCATTTTCCTGAATCTTTGGTGCTTCTTGGGTCTTTTTGAAGTTACAAAAAAGTGCAACATATTTCAATAATCCTTTTATAAATCCCTTGCATTTAAACAATCAACAATTTTTTTGAATTTTATTTTGAAGATTTGAACCATGGAGATTCTAGTTTCTCAATCAAATATGAAGTTGGGCCTCAAGTATCTCGAAAATAAATGGCTCCCCAGTGGAGTTTCAAAAAATGTTGATGTTTGAATCTATCATATATTGAAAAAACAACCTCACGAGGATATGAATCCCCCTACATTTTTAAATAGGTGGTACTCCTCTTTGGATGAAATATATATCCATGATATCTTGAATTAGGAGAATGCTTAGGCAAAAAACCCTAGATTTTTATTGCTTGAATTTATGAAATGATATATTTCTTCAATAACTTGATATAATCTTTATGTGCAACAAGAAATATATTTACAATAAGAAAAGATTGAAGGATGGCTTCAACATCAGAACTTCTTTGTGACCAACATCACATACACAATATTCTTAATCATATACAAATACATCCATATCTTCTTCATGAGAAATAAGAGAGAAAAAATTGATCATCTCAAAGAATTTTAAAATAGTATTTCTATAAAGATCATTTTTTTTTTTTAAAAGAGTATTACTATAAAGATCAAAAAAATAATTTGATTGATCAAATTCAAATATCTCATACTTAAGACTCAAAGTTACAAGATACAATCAAAATCAAACCCGAAGTAATTCTTTGTGGAGTTTTATTCATTAAAAATGTTCTTCATTACAAAATAGTTTAAAGTCATATATATGGTTGTACATACTCCATGATCATACAAGAAAAGTATTTGAGGAATACAAGAAGAACACTCAAGTACTCAACCTTGTTCCCAATTCAGAGACTCAAGCATAAATATATGAGAAATGGTGTAGAAGAAGAGAAAGAGTGGAGAAGATTGAAATATTTCTTCGTTGATCAGAATCTTGGTTGTATATATAAGGTTATACATTATTCTTCCATTGATCTTATTCCTTCCCCCTATGATAATTATGATTGTGGAACCCTTGATGAATCACGTCTTGTAATTTTAAAATTAGATTTTCTAACTACTTGAGTAGTTAGGGTTTTAATTTTCTTTAATTTATCGTACACTTTTATTATTGAACCATACTCTTTAATTAATTCCTCATTATTTTTTCATTAATGAACTCATATCATTAACATATGAATATTTCAAATGGGTCCTTTTCCTTTTTTAATAAAATTTTTTAAATAAATTTTATTTTTCAAAAAATTAATTAATTGTCCTTTTAAAAAAGAGGAATGCATTTTAATTTTATGGAAGTTATAGTCAACTTTTCAGCCATGGAAATCAATTCATATGTGATATTAATTGTCTTATATTTCCAATGATATAAGTTTTTCCCAAATATGCTGCCCAGATATCAGGATATGAGCTCATCAAGTTGAGTTGTCATGCAGACCCATAAAACATGAAATTGATTGATATTTCAATTTTTGGGCCACTTTAAGCCCTTTAAACCTGTAACATAATCTTATTCATTCAAATACCTTTCCAATGGTATAAAATTTTCATGATTTTTTTGCTTGGATCTCAAGTTATGGTCTTCAAAATTTCATGATTTAGGAACCATCGATTGGATGTCTTGGGGCAATCTCAGCCCTTGATTTGTGTTTCATGATCCCTTTTGAAATTTCGACTTGTCTTCATAAAATTCATCCCACATGCATAGGAGTATGAGAGTCTTAATTGTATGTAATGTTAAGTGTAACATACACTTGACAAGAAATAAAGAAGAAGAAGCCATGGAGTTAATTCGACCTTCCTTAAAAAATTAATTAAATAATAATATTTTAGACAACCAATTAGCCTCCACCTCGTGCTCGGTCATTGATGAGTCATCCAATAAAATATTTCCATGTTTCATTAATAGTAAGTTTCCACATGTCATCATTAATATCACACCATGTGTCACTCGTTGTATGCCACCATGTCTCTCCATTGATTAACTTTCATATCATCCAATCATGGGCTACCACTTGTCAGTACATGAGTTGATGTTGGATCTTCCATGTGGAATCCCTCCATGAGTTATTTGCATTCCCATCTGATCCAACGAATGATTTACATATGTCATGAGGTGAATGGTTTATAATAAAATATTAAGAAATAAGTGTGAAAAGGGTTAAGTGTGGGGGAGTGAACAGAAGGTTAAGTGAGGGGGAGGGGAAGTTTGAGGGTGTTAGAAGTGAGGG
>ML780042.1:893070-911277 GCA_009831015.1 Picea engelmannii
GGGAATGTAGATGGAAGAGGTTAGGGAGTGATGTAGGATGTGGTAAGGGGGAGAGAAATGAGTGTGGTGGTGATCCATGTGGATATCAGTGGCCACCCACCTATTCGAACTGGCTCAAAACAATTTGTTGGAATATATTTATTTCTTTGTTCATAATTTTTTTGGATATCACCTCTCCTTTATTTGTTCATAAACTGGATATCACGTCTCCTTTCTTTGTTCATAATTTTTCTGACGGGGAAAATATCACCTCCACGCTCCTTAAGGTTCCCCCCCATGTAAAACATTGGTGGGAAACTTATTGGGAACAAAGTTCGATAGAGGATTTTGGAATATATGGGGTCGAGCCCACTAAGGGATTTTTTTGTGGATGCGTTCAAGGAACAATATTACCCTGTTGGTAACTATGACAACCAATACATGAGATGGACCACACTATGGAAAGAGAGGGGACAAAAATTTTTGGAGTTCCCAAATAATTTCCATACCTTGTGCACCAAGATGGGTATCAAAGACTCTGAGCGACATATGGTTCTGAAATACTGCGGGGCTCTGCATAGGTACATCCAAACCAAAATGGTTTCCTGGACATCTCATCACTGGGAGCTTCCTATTTATATGTTGTCAAAATCGATCAGGAATTTAGGCACCAGAACAAACGAGAGTTCGGGTCTGCAAATACGCAACAACTAAAGTATGATAAAGACAACCCAAACAAATAGCCTCTTGAAAACTAGTCCAAGACAAAGGAAAAAAAGGGTCACAGGAAGATGAAGAAGGACACTAGAAAGTAGTATGATTTCCACAAAATCCCCTGGAAAAACACTAATGAATGTCGCTAAAAAAAATAATTGGTGGTTGAGATCAAAGAAAAGGAGTCAAACATTGATTCAAAATCCGATTCAGGAAACAATGGGAGAAGAAAAATCATCGACGAAGACCCCACTACTATTGTCGTGACCGCAACGATTCAACCAGAAGAACCAATATATCTTGAATAGGGGGAGCACCTCTTTCATTCACAGAAGTGGGTGAAGGGGATCCTGTTGCATTTCATTATTGATAACGGAAGCCAAAATAACCTCATCTCAGAAGAGGTCGCCAAATAATTGGGATTGTCGACAACACCACACCTGAAACCATACAACATTGGGTGGCTTCATCGGGGATGATATTTCCGTGTCAGCCAACAATGTCGATTTTCATACGGCATCTAGCCCTTCAAAGACGAAGTATTATGTGATGTTGCTCCGTTGGATGACTGTGATGTTCTTTTGGGCCAACCATATATGTGGAAGCGCCATGCTATTTATGAGTCTCAACCCCGTAGTGTAATTGTTACTATGGGGGTTCATCTCTACAGGATACTAGAGGTAGTTCCAACTACTATCCCACCTAAACAATGCCACAAGGTATTATCTCATATTACACAATTTATCTTCTTCACAATCTGTTCAAAAGGTGAACATAAGGACACTGCAACCACTGCAGCCTCAGTCCAAGCATCTTTTATCCAACAGAAGTAGGTCGACAAGATTGAAGAAAAGCATAAATATTCCTTCTCCACACAATCATGTCATTAGCTTCTCAACAACCTCCCACAAACCAAGCAACACAACTTCTCCAATAAGGCAAGCAACTCACCAAGGTTCAGATTTAGCAAGCGTTTTTCCCTCTCCCCTGAGAACTCAATGCAATGGATACCATTGATTCCTAAGGAAACAGGATTGATCCAGGTGGATATCGGTGGCCACCCACCTATTACAACTAGCTTAAAATAGTTTGTTGGCAACTTACTATTTTTAGCAATTTTTTTTCCTAAACTTTCGGGGCCATTTTGAGGGCCTGAACGACGTTTTTTCACAATCAAACACCTCTATCACAACCAAAGGCTTTGATTTATCCCCCAAAATGAAGCTTATTGTTGATACCTTTCTAACGAGCTATTGTGCACCACAAACAAAGATCATATTCCTTAGTTACACCCCTGGGAAGTTGATACACCAAACTACCCAAAACGAGGTCCACAAAATTGTTGGCTTTTCATCTTCTAGGGTTAAGGTTTTGGATTTTCTTTATGTTAAAAAGGCCTTTGGAGTTTCATTGTAAGAATCATCTTCTTGCAAATGTGAGCAACCTTCACATTTCTTCTCAGAGATAAGTTGCCACCATTCTAGCGAGTAGTTCACTCTATATTGCTACAGTTTTGTACATTTCTTTCATTAATAGAAATTATGTATTACTATATATATTTACACCTCTTGTTATATATATGATATATATATATATATATTATTGTATATCTTGCAATATCTTTGTATATTTCTGTGTTATATCTCCGCTCTCATTTCGTGCTGAAAATAATCCGGATTAGGTGGGTAGGTGGGTTAGTGAGGGTGAGGTATGTGAGGGGGTTGGGATGTGAGTCTGCGAGTCCAAGAAGGAGGGTTCACAGGTTGTAGGGGTTAGGGATGTGAGGGGCTTGGGAATATGATTTCTCCAACCTGCGAAGGAATGTGAGTCTACTAAGAGGTTAAGGGGTGGGATAACTAGAAAATAAATTAAGTATAGAATGTGGCGAGGGTAAGTGGAGGGATAAGAGGGTGAAGGGAAAGGGTGAGTCAACGAGTGATTATTAAAATAAATTTTAAGTATAGAGTGTGAGGGAGGTGAGAGTATTTTCAGGTTGACAGGTGAGGGATATGGGAATGCGGCAGGTCCACCAACCCGCTAACTATTACATTTACTTTAAATGTAAAATAATTAAGTGAGAAATGGGAAGGAAGATATAAGAAGATGGAGGGATTTTTAAAATCATTTTTTAAGTATTGAAGAGAGGAGGGGTGAATTTATGAAATTATATAGTTCTTCAATAACTTGATATAATACTTATGTGCAGCAAGAAATCTCTTTACAATAAGAAAAGATTGAAGGAGGGATTCAACATCAGAATTTATTTACGACTAGCATCACATACACAATATTCTTAATAATATACAAATACATCCATATCTTCTTCATGAGAAATAGGAGAGAATAATTTGATCATCTTAAAGAATTTTAAAAGAGTATTACTATGAATATCAAAAAAAGAATTTGATAGATCAATTTCAAATATCTCATAATTAAAACTCAAAGTTACAAGATACAATTGATATCAACCCCGAAGTAATTCTTTGTGGATTTGTATTCATGAAAAATGTTCTTCATTAAATAATCTTTGAGATTCATATATATAGTTGTATATACTATTGGATAACTAAGACGAGGTGAATTGGTAATGAGCAATTTTAGTACTTTTAACCACAGTATATTCTTCAACAATATTCAATATTTTATCATTAGCATTCAATATATCATCAATAGTATAATCATAAACAAAATCACATCATAATAGATACATAGTACACCATAATTTACGTGGAAACCCAAATGGGAGAAAACCAGATAATGATTTTCTTATCTATCAAAAGAATACATTCATTGGAATCACCAACTTCCTGATTCTCCAGCTACAATTGGAAGGAGGCTCCAATCCCCTATTCTTAGGCTCCAAACTAAAGGAATCTACAATTCCTTGAATTCTATGGCTCCAACTAGAAGGAGGCTACAACCCCTAAGTTTTCAGCTCCAACCAAAATGTGGCTAAAACCACCTATCCTTTCCCCTTCCAACCTCCCTATAACATAAGTGTAGACCAAATTTCTCTATCACAAACTCTACCATTGTCACTACCACTATCACTATCACTCTATCTATTTCATTGTCACTCTGTCTCTGTCACTATCACTTTGTCTCTGTTGCTATCAGTTTGTCTTTGTCACTGTCACTCTGTCACATCAACCTATATTTTCTCATCAACCAACTAACACCTTTACCATACCATGCATCAAATGTGTACCAACATATATATTATTGCATATATCAATCATGAACCAAAGATACATCAATAAAGAATAGTGAACCATGAACTAGAGCATCAACCATGTGTAACCTATACCATGTACCATACCATCAACAATCTGTAGATATGTACCATATCATCAATGAAGTATCTCAAAGAACCAATGCATGTCCCTCATTCATATGCCACCATACAAGATGAATATACCTCAACCATGTACAATCAACTCAAATATATAAACTATAAGAACCATGTCATATGTTGAACCATATATAATAGTGATCCTCACTCAGTCAAGAAACCAAGATATACCATATCCAAATACCAAACCAACTATACCAAGTATGCCTCAAGCATACACCATATCATGAAAATAAGTAACCATCAAAACTATTATACAACCATACCAATACCTTTGAGGCTTACCTGAAATAATAATATGTTGACATGTAGACTTCCTTCAGACCTTTAGGGACATGGTACCAACATCTACTCAAACCTTCATTAGATTTTCACAGATACACAACCTTCTCTTCAATAGCTTATAGATATATGATCTTTCCTTCACCGCATCCCACGTACATCCATGCCCTTCTAACCTGCAACCTGCAGATACTTTAAAAACTAAGGTTTGTTGCAACCCAAAGACTTTCTCTTTCGACCTTCCTTTGCTACCTCAGAAAAATGTCATCACAACCTTATAAAAAGATCACTAGTTCACAATATAGATAATCAATGAATGAGTGTGTGAGTATACTTGTTAATGAATCCTTTAGGTGTTTGTATAATTTTTCATAGTAACTTCTCTCCTTACTTTAGGGATTTCTTGTTGCAACCACTTTACCCTTTTTACCAAGACTTTTAACAAACTAGGGGCTTCTTGTCCACTCTTCAGAGCTTCCAACTTTACAAGGCCATATCTCCCTAATCGTGATGAACCAAATGGAATTCCACATATCACCAAAAATGGAATGATGAATTCATCCATATAGGAAGGTCTTTCATGCATTCACACTACCCTCTATTTCCATATTCTTCATTCAACTTTGGGTACCAAAAACACACTGTTGGGGCTACCATAATTCTTCAAGGGTTGAAATCAATCTCTAAGATCACTCTCCAAGGGTTGACATCAATGAAAACCAACTGTCCAACAATCTCCCCCTTTATCATTGATGGCAACACTTAGGAATGATAATACTTATGCCCATGCTCCCCTTGTGACCATCAGTCCCCCTATCTGCATGCTTCTCTCTCTTTGTCTCCATGCCTTGCTCTTTCTCCCCCCATTTGAAATCAATGACAAAGGGTAATCCTCCTCCAAGGGATACTCCCCCTATCTATAGGCCTCTGCTATCTCTACTGACCTTTCTCTTCATTGTGCTTCCTCGTGTAACTCTATGATGTATATGAAAAGCATTCAAACTGATTATTTACTTGAACTCTTCAAGACTTTTGTTTCTCTCCCCATATCTTGTTAAGTATGAGTCTTTGTGGATCACTGTATGGTAGAAAATATTCCAAGTTTCTATCACATATACTCAAAAGGTTCCATTGCAAGCAGTTTGGTGAAGATATCTGCAATATTCTCTTTTATCTCAACATACTCAAGCTTGATGTTATTTTTTGTATCCCGTTCCGATAACAAGTGATACTTGATCAAAATGTGATTCGTCTTAGAGTGCATCACTAAATTATTTGAAATATTGATGGTGCTGGTGTTGTCACAAAGTATTGAAATGGGCTCATCATACTTTACTTGCATATCCTGAAAAGTATGCTTCATCCAAAGAACATGAGTACAACAAGCCGCTACTACAATGTATTCTTCCTATGTTGTGGACCAAGATATCGATGACTGTTTCTTTCTTAACCATGATACCAAGCACTCACCCAAGTAGAAAGTTTCTCCACTTGTACTTCTTCTATCATCAATATAACCTTCCCAATCTGCATCTCTGTAGGCAACAAGAGATAGATCCTTCCCTTTTGGATACCATAAACCAAACTCTTTTGTACCTTTGAGATATCTGAATTTCCTCTTTACTACCAAAACATATGATTCCTTTGGTGTTTTGTGAAACCTTGCAACCTTTCCAACTTACTACATCACATCTGGTCTATAAGTTGTCACATAAAGTAAGCCACCAATCATTGATTTGTATTGTCTATGATCTGCGTCCTTGGACTCATCATCCTTACTTAACTTGCAACTTGTCTTCATAGGAGTATTGTCTGGTTTGCAATCTGTCATTCCAAAATTCTTCAACATCTCTCTGATATACATTGCTTGAGAGATGAATATACCTTTGTTGATCTGACATATTTTTAGTCCCAAAAATAAAGTTAACTCACCAAGAAAATAAATATCAAACTCATGCTGCATGTCTTTGGAAAACTTCAGACTCATCCTGTCATCGTCACTTCCGAAGATAATATCATCCAAATAGATTTCAATTATCAATATATTGTATTGATCCACCTTTATGTAGATATTTGTTGTCTACATTTCCCTTATTGAAACCTTGTTTTTGTAGATACTTTTCCATTCTAGAGTACCATGATCTGGGGACTTCGTTGATACCATATAAATCCTTCTTCAACCCGCAAACATAATTTTTCTTCTACTACAACTGAAATCCTTTTGGCTGCTCAATGTAGACTTCATCCTCTATATCCATGTTTAGGAATGTTGATTTTATGTCCATATGATATACTTTAATATTATTGGAGCATGCATAATCTAGTATTAGTCTGATTGCTTCCATACTGACAATTGGAGAAAATATCTCTTCAAAATCTATACCTTCAACTTGAGAGTAACATTTTGCTAGGGTCCTAACTCACACATAGGTAGGACAATATATTCAGATGTAATAAAGGTCAATATTAATAAAGCCTTTCAATAAAATAGAATAAGACAGATGTAAGAAGACCTAATAGAAGCTTTCGCTTCTAGAAGGATCTTCCTCTAGATGCTTCTTTTTAGTATAAATAGGAGTCAAGGGTATGAGAACCCTAGCTTGGATATTATTGTAATAGAGCTCTGCTCAACTGGAGGATACCCCCTCGAAGATGCCCAAGAACATTGATTTCAGATTCAAAGTTTTATTTCTATTGTTATTCTTATATCATTTCAGTGTTATTATGGTGAATGTTCTGGTTATATTGTTGTTATTCTGCCATTACTAGCATTTTATTTCTGTTCTGCATACATTTTATATTTGGTATATTACAAGTGGTATCAAAGCACTTTCCTCGGCAGAAAGTGTGGGTTAATTTTTTTTCCAGGGTAGAGACGTATTCCGACGTCTTTAAGCCACATAGAACTGTCATTACATGCATAAACCCGTAGTTGAGGGATTCATACATGCAAGAAATACAAGTGGTACTTAAGCACATATATGTTGGCCACCCTTGTAACCCCTGTTGGTACCCCTTCGAGAGGTAGCACATTAGACAACACATGTGTACGGATCGACCTACATTACCTGAAGCCCTCTTTAGATAAACTGATCGGTCGCCTGACTGCTATAGTGTCACTTAGAAAAACACTCGGGAAGATACTCTCTAGTACCTAGGTAGTCGGGTAGTATGGCTAAGGGTATGGTATATCCTCCTTAGTTAGTTCCCTGAGATATTGGGCCGAGAACTACTGTTGGACCCCGCACATATATCAGAGAGCTATAGCACAGGGAAAACCCTTGAATACCTAATCCTTGGGGATAGAAACATAAACAAATTAAAATAGATAAGATCTATTGTCATGCAACTCTGTTCGGGTTGCCAAGTAAATACACATTTCTTTCCAGTTAAGCATTTGGGCATTTCCTCTCTGCAATATTCTTTAGACTGGAGTATAACTCCATTTAAAAAAAAAAAAAAAAAAGAGTCTGGAAATTTTTTCACCATTATTTCAGACCTATTCCATTGGATTCATCTCTTCGTCCTTATCACATTCATCCATATCATTTTTTCGGAAAAATGTTTTCACCCTGCCCACCCCTTTTTAGTTCCCCCGTCTTCATGTCCCATACTCGTAGCCAAGACTTGAAAGCTCGCTTCAACACCTTGCAATCTGGTCTCATTGAGACCCAACAAGAAGTGAAACAACTCAGTGCCAATGTCGCCGCCATCAATACAACCATGAAGACCTCAATGGGAGAAATCAAACAAGACCTCACCACCCAGCTTGAATCAGTCTTTTCAGCACTCTGCACCAAACTGCATATCCCTACAGATAACCCTTCCTCTTCCTCACCCCGACATACTGAAGGTGACCATTCCTCTCATTCCCATACCTTGCAGAACCATCACTTTCAACATGACCTACGCCTTCCATGGGTGGATGTGACCAAATTTGATGGCTCGAACCCCACTGGTTAGGTAACCCAAATGGAACATTACTTTTCTTTATACAACATTACAGATGACTTGGCCAAACTCTAGTGTACTATTCTCCATCTAGATCAAGACCGTTGGCAATGGTGGCAATGGAGAAAAAATTATCGTCAAGGATATATTGCTTGGACACAATTTGTGGAAGAGATTTATGAACGCTTTGACACTGACACCAACCATTTGGGCCATTTGACAATGCTGAAACAATTAGGAATAGTGGAAGACTTTATAGCTACCTTTGAGTGCCTAGCTTTTAGAATAGAGGGCATGTCTAATACTTTTTTCCGAGAGTGTTTTATCAGCGGCCTCAAGGATGAAATTCGGGCCCATGTCCTCATGGCTCAGCCTGAGAGTTGGTTGGAGGCTACCAAAAGAGATAAAGAAGCACAACAGGTTGTATCTTCTCAAAACTGCAAACCCTCATTCATCCCTTTCCCTAAACCAGTAAATCCCACTACTCCCTCTGCTCCACTAAAGATCCAAAAATTGACCCAGGCTGAAATGGATGAATGCCAACTCAAAGGCCTTTGTTATAACTGTGATGATAAATATTTCCTAGGCCACAAGTGTAAAGAACAAAATCTTTTTATGGCCATCTCTGAGGATATTTCGAAATAAGATGAAAAAACTCCCTCTATGTCTGAATCACCTGAATCCACTGACATAACCCCTCCCTCAGACCCTCCCAAAGTAGAACCAGTCATTTCCCTCAATGATCTCATTGGCTTCTCCACTCTCCAAACCCTCAAGTTAATCGATTACATAAAGCATCAGAAGGTCATCATTTTGGGTGATAATGGCAACACCTATCATTTTATTCATCGTCGCATTGCCCAAGAAACTAATTGCTACATCCATGCCATCAATAATTTCCAAATCATGATTTCTAATGGTGGTTCCATGAAACATGGAGGGTGTTGTGAAAATGTGCGTCTCCAAATTGGTGACTACCACCTGAAATCGCATATGTTTTATATCAACATGGGAGGTTGTGACATTGTGTTGGGTGTAGATTGACTAAGGACTTTGGGTCCCATTCTCATGGATTTTAAATACTTAACAATGAAATTCGACCAGGAGGGCCACCAATATAAGTTCCAAGGCATCACCTCTAGTTCACCTGAGATCATTAGTTCCCAATGCATGGAAATGCTGCTCAAAAAGGGTCATTCTGGTGTTATTGCCCAACTCCATGCCATACAAGCAACAGAGACACCCTTTGTATCGCAAGACCTCCAAGACATCCTTTCTAAACATCAATTGGTCTTTTCCACTCCCTAAGACCTCCCTCCTTACCATGGTGTTCAAGATCATTCCATTCCCCTTGTACCAAGAAGCCTTCCTCCCAATATCCGTCCATATCGTCCCCCCTTTTCCCAAAAAAATGAAATTGAGAAAATGGTGCAGGAACTCCTTAATGCAGGTGTTATCCACCCTAGTACGAGTCCCTATTCGTCTCCTGTGGTCATGGTTTTGAAGAAAGAAGGTTCTTGGCGAATGTGTCCTAACTTCCATGCCCTCAACAAACTTACCATCAAAGATGAGTTCCCCATTCCTGTCATTGATGACCTCCTGGATGAATTGAGTGGCACCCAATTCTTCACTAAACTTGATCTTCGTTCAGGCTACCACTAGATACGTATGAAAGAGGTAGATATTCCCAAGACTTCATTTAGAACTCATGAGGGCCACTATGAGTTTTTGGTCATGCCCTTTGGCTTGTGTAATGCCCCCTCCACCTTTCAAAGCCTCATGAATCATGTATTCCATCCTTTTCTCTGCCATTTTGTCTTAGTTTTCTTTGATGATATCCTCATGTATAGAAAAACCTGGACAGACCATTTTTCTCATGTGGATCGAGTTCTCCGTCTACTCTCTCAGCACCAACTTTTCCTAAAACAATCTAAATGTGCTTTTGGCGCCTCATAAGTATAATACTTGGGTCATCTGGTTGGCAAAGATGGCATCAGGGTGGATCCTAAAAATATTGAAGCTATGCAAGACTGACCTCTCCCAAAGACTCTTAATATCTTGCATGGATTTCTAGGCTTAAAAAGGTATTATCGCAAGTTTGTTAAGAATTATGGGAAGATTACAACACCTCTCACTGATCTCCTAAAACATAACTGTTTCACTTGGACTCCAGCTGCTACTCAATATTTTCAAACCTTGAATATGGCCATGTGCACCACTCCATTCCTCTCCCTTCCCGATTTCACAAAGATCTTTGTGTTGGAATGTGATGCCTCAGGGAAAGGAATTGGTGTTGTCCTTATGCAAGGGGGTCAACCTTTGGCCTTTACCAGCAAGCAACTATCTGAAAGAAATATGGGAAAATCCATCTATGAAAAGGAAATGTTGGCTATTCTACATGTCGTGGATCTGTGGCGTTCTTATCTATTGGGGCAACGGTTCCAAAATAAGATAGACCATCAAAGCCTCAAGTATTTTCTGGAACAACGCATTTCCTCCCCAAAACAACAAAAATGGGTGGCTAAACTCTTTGGATATGATTATGAGATCATTTATAAGAAAGGAAAAGACAATGTGGTTGCGGATGCACTTTCCTGAAAATATGAATATGAAGGATCCCTTTTTTCTCTTTCATTCATTATACCAGATTGGCTCCAAGCCGTTCGCCAAGAATGGCTACAAGATCCCAAAAGTTTGTAGTTGATCCAACAATTGCAATCCAATGCTCCAGCTTCCCCAGGGTACTCTTGGCTCCATGAGGAACTTCGATACAAAGGTCGTTCGTATTTAAGTAAACAATCAAAGCTTAAATCCATGGTACTTTTTGAGCTTCATGCTACACCCACAACAGGGCACTCCAAGTTCACCAAAACCTATGACAGGGTCAAATGTTCATTTTTTTGGGATGGTATGAAACAAAAAATTCGTAATTTTGTAGCTGAATGTGACATGTCTCAACACAACAAGGGAGAAATAGTCAAATCGTTGGGCACACTAGAACCACTCTCGATTCCACCTGCTATTTGGAAGGATATCTCCATGGATTTTATTACTGGCTTACCCAAATTGGGAAATAAATCCATCATCATGGTGGTTGTTGATCATCTTTCCAAGTATGCTCATTTCTACGCCCTTCAACACCCATTTACAACATCCACAGTGGCTCAAATATTCATGGATCAGGTCTTCAAGATTCATGGCATGCCGCACTCTATTGTTTCTGATTGCAACCCAACTTTCACAAGCAATTTCTGGCAAGCATTGTTCAAGATACAAGGCACATAATTGCATCTCAGCACAGCTTATCATCCCCAAACTAATGGCCAAATGAAAGTTGTCAACAAGTGTTTGGAAACATATTTGAGGTGTTTTGCCTCGGAAAAGAAAAATCAGTGGGTGCAATGGTTACCCCTAGCTGAATGGTGGTACAACACTTCATACCATACAACTACATGCATGACTCCTTTTGAAGCGGTATATGGACAGAAGCCACCTTCAGTTCTCTCATACTTACTGGGTGCCTCGAAGGTCCAGGCGGTTGACCTAACACTTATAGCTCGAGAGGCTATTCTTTGTACCCTCAAAGAGAATTTGGTCATGGAATAGAATCAGATGAAGCAACAAACAGATCAAGGTCACTCTGAACGTCAATTTGCAAAAGGGTTTAGGTGTTTCTTCAACTGCAACCTTACAAGCAAACTTCCCTCAAGGCAGAGCATTATCAAAAGCTAGTGCCCAAATTTTATGGTCCTTATACCGTGCTCAAGCGTGTGGGAAAAGTCGCCTATTAGTTCTCTTTTCCCAACCATTCAAAGCTACATCCTGTTTTTCATGTTTCATGCTTAAAGAAGGTGATTGGAGATAAGTGCCAAATTCAAACCAACCTTCCAGATTTAGCTGAAGAAGGATCCATTTGGCTACAACCAGAAGTAGTTTTGGACCAGCGTGAGTGGTGCCTATGTTAGAGAACCATCAAGGAAGTGCTAGTCTAGTGGAAAGATACAACTCCAACAGATGCCACTTGGGAACCAACTACCATTCTGTAGCAATTTCCTCATCTCAACCCTTGAGGACATGGTTGCTTTTAAGGGGGAGGACATGTTAAGGTCCTAACCCGCACATAGGTAGAACAATATATTCGGATGTAATAAAGGTCAATATTAATAAGTCCTTTCAATAAAATAGAATAAGGCAGATGTAAGAAGACCTAATAGAAGCTTCCACTTCTAGAAGGATCTTCCTCTAGATGCTTCTTTTTAGTATAAATAGGAGTCGAGGGTATGAGAACCCTAGCTTGGATATTATTGTAATAGAGCTCTGCTCAATTGGAGGTTTCCCCCTCGAAGAGGCCCGTGAACATTGCTTTCAGATTCAAAGTGTTATTTCTGTTGTTATTCTTATATCATTTTAGTGTTATTGTGGTGAATGTTCTGGTTATATTGTTGTTATTCTACCATTACTAGCATTTTATTTCTATTCTGCATACATTTTATATCTAGTATATTACACATTTTCATACCAATATTGCTTTGTTCCTGGTAACTGTCCATCCTCGTTAAATTTTTTTTGCAATTTGTTAGATAACTCTTTATGTTAGTCAAAATTGAGGCGCACTAGTCATAAACCATGGGTCGCAAGCACTCCACTATGTAAAACATGAGTGGCATTGAATCATGGTGCAATGAGGCCGACACAGAGATCTGTGTAAGGACAAGAATGATGATATTCAAAATCAGGTTTTTGATCGCCCCGATGGGGAGTTGGATCCCTACTCTATATATGCTTGCAACATAGTGGGTGACAATATAATCCTCTATGTTCATACCACCCCCAGCCCCTCGAGCTTTGAGATTCACCACCTCACCTCGACGAGACAATCCTGTGAGAAAATAGATGTCATCTACTTCAATTCTCAATGATTTCCTATTGATATTGAAGGCCTATGTCTTTGGATCCCAGAAGTTTACGGGAATTTGGAGTAACCTTAATTGAGCCCTCAACCCTTTGAGAGACCAAAAATTGTATAGGACACATCTTTTTAGAGCTAGTTGGGCCTACACATCTCTTTCCACTGCTGCATCTACCTTCTCATGTTCCCTCTCTCTCCATTCAAGTACCATCCTGCAAAAGGAAAACCATTTTTTGAGTTAAATCCATAAAAAAACTTCTTTGCGAACTTGTATGCATACTACAATGTTAACAGTCGCGTGTAGGGACACATATACGTAGAAGGATTTGATTTTCTCACATACATGTCTTCATATATGCATCTCGATGAGCTATAGCTTGCGTACACCCTGATTTGTATGTTGCGCCCTCAAAGGCTCAAAAAATGAGGACTTGATTTGAAATTTAAACCACTAGAAATGAAGAGGAGGGGAAGGGCACTTACTTGGTCCAGACGGTTTTCAATTTCGTTGATCATAGCTCCCACAATCAACACTTGAAGATCGTAGGAAAAATGGTCTAAAATGCACTATGTGGGTAAAAAACTAAAATGGTATGGTAAAATTGTTCATTTTTACTATTAGTAGAAAATTTTTATCCACTTTATATAGTTTATGCTAATTTTTTGACCTAGTGAACTAATAATGCAGTGGAAGGAGTTGGTTTTGGTGGTTTTTTCCAGGGATTTTTGCGGTTTCTAGCATCACATCGCCCATTCATGCCTTTAGTAGGTATTTTCTATCCCTAGCATATAGGATATGTTCTCAATCCATTTTGCATATTTTCATTTTCCTATGACTATGATTTGTATGCCTTTGGTATGAACCCATTTATATGCGACACATAACCTTCATACTACTACTATAAGTGTCCTTATTTAATGGTAGAGGCTTACCAAACATGGTTGCCCTAGTTAGAGCCTTTATTCCATTTGGTGCCCATGCAGAGACTATTCCATAAGATCAATATTCCCTTATAGTTCTGATATAACTTTGCGTTCGAACCTCATATAAGAACTCATAAGATTTTTGACCTTCACCTATGGGACTACCACCGAGTCTTGTTTAAGCTCTTTTCTGACTCTCTCAAAAGTGAAAAGATTGTCGAGTGAACTTGTCTCTTTTACACTCGCTAAATGGATTTGAAAGGACGTCTATTTGCTGTAAGTTTAACCCTTTATTGGACCAATTGAACTAATTTCAAAAAATGAATGCTCTAGTCAACATTGCTAGAAGAGTTCTCCTAGGTATTGTTTTATACTTTTTCGGGCCTACGGGGACTAAATTTATGAAAAAGGACATTCTTTGGAGTTAAGTTGTAATTGCATTTCGTCCTCCTGCTTGCAGTATTGAGCCTATTTTTGGTTCCCACTTTCTAATTATAATCTTATTACGTCAACAATTTGCATCACCAGCCAAGTAGAGCCTTGTTTATATCCTTTGCAACTTGACACCCTGTACCCTAAGAGGAAACATTCCCCCAAGTGTCCATGACCCGCATGAACTTCCTTCCATTAATCATAGGTATGTTCCACTATTTGGAGATAGTTTCTTACTCGTGACACTTGTTTCCTCCTCTGTATCATAACATCCATTTTCCTATGAAAAAAAAAAAGATGGGCATGAAAAGAATATTATCTTATATCGACAACAGTTGTGTCTCCTTTGAACATAACACAAGCTTTCAAGTCCACTTGTCATCCAAAGTTTGGATTTATAATTACCTTAGGAAGATGAGCTCATTACTTAGAGTTTACTCCTCCAACTGGTTATTTTTCTAGTCCTCATGGAGAGTTTGATTGATGCCTCCTCCATATGTCTCATGCTCTTGTTCAAAGGAAGTCTATAATCCTATGTCGTCCATTCCTTAGAACTCTTTACTTTTCATGTTGTCAATACCCTTAGTGTGTCTCAGAGTCATATTAAGTTCTAGTCTTGCCATGCACCCTGGCCCTACTTTCATTATGGGTAGGTAACCTTGAACCCAACAGTCGACATCTCCTCATTTGTAGATGAATGGGGGGTTTCCCTTGTGTTCGGCGATAAGAAATATATTCACACATTGGGATTTGTGCAATGTCTTGGATGAAATTATCCTTATTGGTGGTTTCCTCGCCTTTGTCATCAATATTCCTTATTGGCTTCTATTCAGAGGGTCTTTTTCGTACACTACTTGCATCTGGTGCATGCAAAAGACACACATGGTCGTTGGTTCATGAACATCCTCTTCGTTTGAGTTCCTCCAAATCATCAAGCTATTTATTTGTACCTCATGTTGACTGATGATAAATTCTCTCCTTTCACTTGGTCTATTTTCATCGAATTCAACTCATCTATTCTATAAATGAGGCCTAGAGTCCTATGAGTACCTAGAGGCTTGTAGTCATCAATGGTAGGTTCTCCCACCATCGACAGTTGGGAATACATCAATGTTTCATGATCGATGGATTCTTAAATTGTTCAACCTAAACACCTTTATTCACACTTGTAAGAATGTACTCGGTGCCTTGATACCTACTTTCATTATTGGTAGTTTGTCTTGTGTTTGTTAATGGTATACCTTAATGACTGGTAATCAAACAAAGTCTCAATTTATTCGACATCAACTCCTCTATTCACATGATGTAGACTTGCACCTTTGGTGGATCGTGTAGAAGACATGAAGACATTATTTTATAGTAGCATTTGTCCTGAGTTGTTGCTATCATTCATTGGAACAATACCTATATGACTTCAATGATCATGGGAGATCATTTTGTACTCTATTGTATACAGATATCTTCAGATTGATTTTGAGACTGGTTTCCACTAGGCCTTGTTTGTGACTATGACAACCTGTGGCATGTGTCTACTTTGTATTTCCTATTCATGGCCATGAAAAACCATTTGGTATATTTACACATGTATATGCAGTGTAATTCAAATTGGCATCCATGTGTACAAATTCATCATGTATTGTAATATTCTCATGCGCAACTAGTTCTTCTAGCTGAGTCTCCATTACTCCACTTCTGGGAATTATAATGTATTTTGGCCATCGCAGATACTCCTCTGACCTCACACATTAGGGGGCATATGTTATAGCTAATTTTACCCCACCCCATGAAACTTTCTTAGATGGAATTTCCATTTCCCTATGGAGACTTGAAGTCCACTTTTGTACTTATTAGAGACAAAAAATCATATTTTTCCACATATACTCACCTTACCATTTAGAAATCATGTGCATACGCAGGTTTCACCACTACAACATGCGTACATCAGGTTTGGTGCTCAAAATAGAGCTTGTTTACAATTTAGCTAATTTATGGGAAAGAGGTTGTGGTACCTGTAGAATTCATTACTCCAAGTTTGTACATTGCACAGATTACACACATGTGAGAGGATGAATTAGATGCACAAAGGCTCATGGACTTACAAGAAATTGAAGAGACCAGGTTTTTAGTAGACTTTCATCTGTCTGTTGAGAAATCAAGGAAGAAATCTTGGCATGACAGACACATTAAGACCAAAGTAATTGCGCAAGGAGATAAGGTCATACTTTATGAAAATCGGTACCAGAAACATCAGGGAAAGTTGCACATGCATTGGTTGGGTCCATTTATAGTTTCGAAGATCCAACCTTCGAGAGTAGTTCAACTCGCACAGTTAGATGGTACGTTGCAGCCAGAATGGGTGAACGACGCTTGCATGAAACCCTATATCTCTCAGAACTGAGCTAAAGGATTTTTTCTCTAGTCCAAAGGAGCATGTATAGTAGTTAGAATTGAGTTGTTTTCTTTCAATTTCTGTGAATTTAGTTAACAAAGTCGAAGAGTGCATTGTTGCGCCAGGACATGTAGTTCATTTTTCTTTATAAGTATTGTTTGATGCAAAATTGCTTACTCAACAATGTCAGATCAGAAGAGACACAAAGATATTAATGACAACCATTAAATATGACGGGGAACCCTTTCTGGTTGGAGTGAGAGCGAATCTGAATGAAATCCTAGTCCATGCGCCACACGAACCCAGTCTTTTCACAACCTTTATTATTGCTACAATACCCCGTCCGAATTTGGTTAAACCATAAAGTCACGATATGCGAAGATTCCATCGGTATTTGCACTAGTATTCTCATCCATTAAACGATAAAATATGGAATCCACCACGTCCATAACCAAATTTCCCACTAAATTTTGAGATCACTTGAGAGATTTAACCCATTAATTAGTCTCGTCAAAAAACTCAGATCCAAGTTGCGTATATAGGGTAATGATGAATAACAATTATTATAGAACTTGCCATCTAAGACTAGGTATAAGGTTCTGTGAGTTTGGTGTAGGACACATTGTTTCCCAGAGAGAACTTAGTGAGTTGTGAATTCTAAAGTGTGAGCAAGCCTGTGTAATCCCTCGATCTGTAGCCGTGATCCCCAATCCCCATGTCACATGTTGAATTTGTTGATAGTTCATATGCACCATGCCAAGAGCTACAAGGAGACAAAGTTCTGTTTCAAAGGATGTAGTACCAGATGAGCCTTGGGACCCCCGGGTCAAGATCATGGGTGATCTAAAAGGAAAGGTCAAGCAAATCAAGCTCCTCGACATTGACTTGATAGACCATGTCTTGTTCCCTCAAATGAACATTGACATCTTCTAGAGTGTCTCTCCAGACGAGTTGGGAGGCATGAAATTTGTGCCAAAGCCCGAGTTTATTAATTGTTTCAACTCTACCATCATGAACCTCAGGGAATTACTAGTTTTCAACACCACTAGGGAAGTTGCGAGGTGTACCAATTTTTTATCAACATGGTACATGATAAAATCCTGTGGTTGGATAGGTGATATCCAATCCATATAGAAGAAATCTACCAACTTACAGGACTATCCATAGAAGGGGAGGATGTGTCTAAAGGTTTCCAAGGTCCCAGCAAGCATGTGAAGAAGAAGGGGGAACCCAGTCTATATGAGAGGTTCCAAACACAGAGGGGGGGGGGGGGGG
>ML780042.1:911305-931282 GCA_009831015.1 Picea engelmannii
CGAGACAGTCAGGACTGGTTGCTACATAATTGATAGGAAGGTCATGAGGTCCTACTACAAGGGAGAATGTACATTGGATGCTTTATCGGTGGCATATTTTTGCACCAATGGCGTTGTCTTCAATTGTTGGAACTAACTATTAGAGGAACTCCTCATGGCATACGAGGAAGCCCAGGAGAAACATGGTACTTTCACCTATGGATATTTATTGCTTGCATTTGCAATAATAAATTCGACACCACCCACTAGAAGACAATTGTCACCAGCGGACAAGGGGTGCTTGAAAAAAATGTTTGATCCTTGGAATTCAAGGTCAGACTTAGAGAACACAACCTTTAACAACATGACGTTCTCTAGGTGGTACAATAGGTTGATCAAAACAACATAGAGGTTGAAAATTTCATAGGAGCTACTCAATTGCAACACGCATAATATTTCATTTAACATGAACTGCCACCACACATTTGTGTGGCCAATATATGCCAACAGGGAGGACTTCCATTCACACATTCTTTCATTCTATTTGGATGTGGAGGCCTTCGACAAAGAGATTATGTCGTGTCATGGATTCAAACGTAAACCACACAAGTCAGGGATGAATTATGTTCTACCTATGGATCTACTAAAGAAGAGAGGTCAGGAAGAAGGGGTAGGACCGAGCTCAAGAATGAAGGTACAGAAGAAAGAATCCCCAACACAGATGGACTCCGATGAAGAAGAAGAGACACAACCACAAGAGCGCAAAAAGAGGACACTACTGATGTTCCTGCAACTGTCAAAGCAAGCCATGTTGACAGGTAAGGATTTCAATGGAATCCTCAGTACTGCCTTCATTACAGATCCAATGGCCAAGAAAACCAGGATGGGGATCTCACCGAGCAAGGTTCTGAACCCCCAACCCTTTTCATCCACCATCCCCCGCACTCGCTCAATGGATCGAGCAACCCATATCATAGACATTCAGGATGACCCTGATCCCGACATCACTCCATACACCACCATCATCACTGAGAAACCTCCATCACCACCACAACCCCATTTTCCACCACCAGAAACCACCATTATATCCCAAACCATTGACCTAGAACCCATGTAGGTGGACTATCCAGAGATACTAGAGTAGAGACCATAACTCTTTAGTCCAAACCCGGAAGTACTTGAACAGAGGCTATAATTGACTGGCTCAAACCTCGAATCCAAGGACCAACAGATTATACCCTTTGTGCTGATCCATAACACTTTGTCTTCGATGGAGATGCAAACATTAGATAAGTCGCAATTCTAAGGTCCCCAACACACTTACTCAATTACTAAGGTTGAGAGTGCTATGGGAAGCGCAACCTAGGAAGTTGAGGTCCACAAAGAAGTAGAGATACCAAAGGTTCAAAAGGAACCTGAGACGACTTTAGGAAAAAGCATGACGTTAGCCCAGGAACATATGGATCTAGTCCTCCAAAACCCTCAACAGTGTGTAGAGTTGCTGCAACTCTACTTGTCCAAGACATAAGTTATAATGCTCCTTCTATCAGCATTATGGTTGAGGCTTGTGTCAGGACCATCTATAGGAGAGGAGGAGGTGGAGACTCCCTTGGATAATTCAATGAATAGTGGACTTCCACTGTAGGTCCGACCACCCAGGGACGCTACCCATTCCACCGTTGACCTTGCACAGTGGCCAACAATGCAGCTAGTTGGAATGATTAGGGCTTCAACTGATCAATTGGAGTAGAGGCTCCAGCAGGCCAAAAGGACTACATAGTTTTCAAAAGATCAAGCACTCCTTGCTCAAGAGCGGAGAAAATAGGGAGAATTCACCAAGATCCAGGAGGAGAATAAAATAGAATGAGTCCATGAGAGGCTTGTTGAAGCCTGACCGGAAATAAGGAAGGTATCACCCCAACTGCCAGAATCCAGTGTTGCAGGAGAGCTTGAGCACTAGATCTAATTAATCTAGGGAGCATGGCCATAGATGGCCATTCGTGCATACAATATGGAAGAGTAGTTGCGATAGAGTCAGCAAGAAGCAGAGAATAAACCTCATAAGTTGCAAGAACAAATGGAGAAGGTAGTGTTGGAGGGAAACAATACATGAAAATCACTACACAAGCGCACAGTTGAGTGCACAAAGATATTCCGAGAAGTTAGTGACTGGATGGGAATTATAGCAAGGCACAACCAAACCTTAGAGGACATGCGTACAAGAATAAATTTGTTGAATGAAGAAGTTGTGGTCACCATGGACCCACTAGAGAAACAAGATAAGTTCGATCAAATTCAACAAGCACATAATGAGTTGAACACTCGATTTGAGGCGTAATCCATAGCCAAGAAGGAGTTGCACGAATTGCGACTGTGTGTATGCAAATGCATTAGGTGGATGCTACAACAGACTCTGAATGGAACTCTCTAGTCACATCCAAGCCCAAAGGATGTATCATAGATGTGACCCAACAATTTGTAGCCAAAGACTCACTCCTTGCCAGGAGGTGGCAAGATAAAGTTGGGAGTTTCCAAGAAGTCGGGAAGCGGGCCTTAGAGTTGGTCCCATATTTGGGCCCTTCATTTGAAGAGGTAGAGAAAAAGAAAGTGCAAGCATAAGAGGAAAGAAAAGTAGAGAAGAAGGGCAAGGGAAAGCAACGGTTACTCCTAGAAGCTGTGAAAGAGCCAAGTACTTGACTTAAGGCCGAGTCAAGGCTTGTGGTCGGAGCCTGTTGGGCCCTTTGTTTTTGGATTTGAATCTGCACAAGAAGGAATACAGTCCCAGTTTTGGTTGAACACGAGTTGCAAAAGCTATAGAATAAGTTGGATAGTGGAGCAAGGAAAAGAAACATAAATTGGTTGCAGAAAGGGACAACACAACACCAGTGAGCCAAAAGAAGTTACAACAGAACAAGAAAGCATGCGAGCCCAAAGCTAGAAGATCCCACTTAGCCTTTACATCAGATGAATAATATTGTAAAAGGGTTGGTTTGGGTTGGCTAGTGTTGATAGGTTGAGTTTTGTTGTTGTTAGTCGGATGTTTTTTTTGGGTTTAGTTGAGAAAAGCTTCTGTAAATGTAATATGTATACAGTTTTGGGTAGAGAGAGATCTGTGACAGGAGTCCGGAGTTAGAAGTCTATAACATAGTACCAATCTGTATCTATGAGATTGTATTTGATAAGTTCTGAAGATAATATATGAAGAAGGACCCAAAATTTTGAAATATAATGTGTCATTCTATGTTTAAAACATAGAATGAAAACATAACCTGTAGTAGAATTTCGATCATCAGGGTCGCCGACCCAATCTGAATCAGTGAAGCCAACCAATAAAGGAGTCCCCCCCTGAACTGTAATGTATCTCGAACTGAAATATACCCTGGACATACCAAAGTATCCGTTTGGCTTCTTTCCAATGAATTTCATGGGGTGTTTTCATATATCGGGCAACAAGAACAACAACAAAGGAAATATCAGGATGGGTATGAGTCAAGTATAAGAGGCTACCAACTAACTGATGGTATAAAGTGGCATCAACTTTAGGAGAAGTACAAGTGGCAGCTAGCTAGACTCCAGAATGGAAGGGAGAAGGGGTTGGTTTACAATCATCCATGTGAAAGTGACGAAGAAGGTCACAAGAATACTTAGACTGGGAAAGAAAAATTCCTTCATTGGTTTGCAAAACTTGGAGGCCAAGGAAATATTGAAAAAATCCTAAGTGTGTCATTGCAAGTTTCTTCTTAAGGATGGTTTTCACATGGTTTAAAAGTTTTGAGTCACTCCCAGTAAGGATAAGGTCATCAACATAAAGGAAAAGGATTATGAGATGATTTCCTACATTATTGGTATAGACAATGTTAGAATCAGAATGGCACCTAGAGAATCTCTTGTCAATAAGAAAGTTGTCCATTTTGGCATACCAAGCTCGGGGAGATTTCTTAAGACCATAAAGAGATTTATTAAGGTGGAAAATAATCCTACGAAATAGCAAGAAGGCGGATTTGAAATCCATCTGATGGATATCCCATTTACGTGAGGCAGTAAGAGTAAGAAGAAGGAAGATGGATTTCATTTTGGCTACAAGGGAAAAGGTTTTATTATAGTCAATTCCTTCAACTTGGGAAAATCCTTTGGAAACTAACCAAGACTTGTGTCTTTCAACACTTCCATCCGATGCATACTTAGTTATGTAGAACCATTTACATATGACAAGTTTTCTTCCTTAAGGAAGAGGTACAAGATCCCAAGTATCGTTGGCCATTAAAGAACGATACTCTTCATTCATTGTTGTATCCCAATCTGGATGACCTGAAGCTTCTGCAAATGTCTCTAGATCATGAGTCTCTGAAAATTGAGCCAAAAGAGAAGAGGCTCGCTGGAACTGTGAACAGGTTCGAAGCTGATATGAAGGATCATTGACAAGACCACCAACTTCTTCTCGTGTTGAACAGACCCATCTAGGAAGCGGTGGAACTGGTGTTGGTCCAGGTTCAAAGGACTCATGAAGAGGAAGGTGAGTAGGCAGAGGTGGATTTTCATCCTCATTGTCATCATATAAAGAAGAAACCAGAATAGGAACAGAAGAAGGCACAAATGCCGAAGATGGATCGCAGGCCAAAGAAGGCACAATTGTTGAATTAGGTTCACAAGCCAAGAGATTTTCATCAAATTTAACACATCTTCTAATAATCGTTTCATTACAATGTGGTTGAAGAAGTCTATAACCTTTGACATATTCAGAATAACCAACAAATATACACTTCTCACTTTTGGGCCGCAATTCTTTCCTTTTCTCATCAAGAATGTGAGCCCATGCTATACTGCCAAATACACGAAAGTGACTTACATCTGGTTTAATTTTAGTCCAATATTTTTCTGGTGTTATATTTTTAAGACCCTTTGTGGGAGTGTGATTTAATATTTAATTTGCATAGTTGATTGCTTCCGCCCAATACTTTAGACTTAATCCCTTAGATTGGATCATATAATTAGTCATTTCTTTTAATGTGCAGTTCTTTCTCGTAGCAACACCATTTTTTTGTGGTGTATATGAAACATTGTGTTTCATTTGGATGCCCTTTGTAGTGCAATAACTTGTAAAATTATTGTTCACGTATTTGTCTCCATTATTTTTTCTTAACTTTTGAATTTGATGTCCAGATTGTTTTTCTACAAGGGCCTTGTAGGCCAAAAACTTGTCAAACAATTCACTCTCAAGTTTTAAGAAGTAAACCCAAGTACGTTTGGTAAAGTCATCAATGAAAGTTAAGAAATACTTGCACCTAGAAAAATAAGGAGAAGAAAGTGGACCACACAAATCACTGTGAACAAGCTGGAAAGGGCCCAAGGCGTGCCAAGAGGCACGTTTGTCAAAAAATTCTTGATGATGTTTGTTGAGACACAACCGACACAAACACCATCTTTGCATGAAACAAAAGGAATACAAGTCACCATCTGTTGATTACACAGTTGTTTCATTGAGCAATAGTTTAGTTGATCAAACTGCTCATGCCAAAGTTTTCTCAAGTCATCGCTATGAGAAACAAAAACTGATGAAAAATATGATGACCCAACATTGTCAAACTTGTACAACCTGGTAATATCATCAACGATACCAGTTGCAAGAACATTCTTAGGATCTTTTAAATCTTTGATTACAACTTGGTGAGGTGAAAACTCTACGGTTTTACCTTCACCTGAATGAGTGATTTGATATATTGATAGAAGGTTACAAGAAAGAATTGGAACACATAATACATCATTGAAATGACCATTATCTACTTGCATTGTTCCACATTCTACAACACTACGAGATCTATCATCACCAACAAATATTTTCTTGGTGTTACATTCATTTAGAGCAGAAAATATGTCTTTATCCTTATCCATATAATAATATGCTCCAGAATCAATAAGCCACTCATAAGAAGAAGAAGTATAAGTTGTATTGAAGGAGAAACCAGAAGAATAAAGTGCATTTCCATGAGAAGAAGAAGAAGAAGAGGTAGAATCAATACTGACGTTGTGCTTCTTCATCATTGCTTCTAAAGATACCATCTTCTTGAAACATTTAGACTCATCATGACCATCTTTATCAAAAAAGTTTCAATGTCTTTCAGTCTTCTTATTTTTATATTTTTCTCCTTTGTCACCATTAGGAGTTGAAGTTGTCTAAGCAGGTTTAGGACCATTATGTTGCTTGTTGTTGTAGCGAGGATGTTCCTTCTTTGGATTCTTGGGTTTATCTTTCTGCTGGGAAACTAAGGCTTTGTTGGAGGTACCCACAGTGTTGATCACTCCAAGTTGTACAAGCTTATCTTCCTCTCTAATCAAATCAGAAAAAAAGGACTCAAGAGTGGCTTTTTTAAAAGTTGTCCCTAGAGCCTCTGTCATGGCATAAAAGGTAGATACAAACACAGAATATGCACTACCTATCTTAGAGAGAATAAGATAGATGGAACACTCTTCCTCCATATTTATCTCAAATTATTCACATAAAATTCTGAGTGTATTAAACTTTGATAGATAGTCTCCAATGCAAGAAAAATCATTTGGATTTAAAGTTAGTACTTGATTTTCTAATTGTTGTGCTCAAATGATATTGAATTTACCAAACACAGATTCAATCTTTTCCCAAGATTCATCGGGGTCATCAATTTATTTAAGGTGGAACCCTAAATCATGAGAGATGAACATTCTGATTAGTCCACGTTCTTCGTCACTCCTATTAGTCCATTTGACTTTCTTATCAGCATAAGTGGGTTATTTTTCTTTTTCCAAGGTAATCTGGTACAAACCTTTACTTCTTCATAAATACTCCATATGAGATTTCCATTGGAAGTAGTTGGTGCTAGTAAGCAAAATATTACTGGAAGAATCCATATTAAATATGTAGATAATATGGATTTAAAAACTGAAACTGATGATCTAAATGGAAAGATCTTGAAAAATTTGCGGTTTAAAAAAAATGACACTAAAAATGGACTTCGGATGTGAAAGTTCTACCCTTTTTAAACAAAAGACATAAACAGTAACCAAAGGACCATGTGGTGATGTAAGTTTCTTTACGAAGTGACCCACTTTTACAAAAAGAAGTGGGGATCACTTTTACAATAATTTTACTTTATAAAAGAAAATCCGCATGCAAAATAAATAGCTCTAAAATAAAGTATCAAGGCTACTTATAATGATTCACTTTTATACTTGAACTGAAATACACTTTACAATGGAGCATGAATTTTTTCAAAATAAGTAACAAAAAGAGAGACTTGAACTAAAAATCTCTTACTTAATAAGGAAACTTTTAACCAAATGGGCTAGCAAAAAATATTGTGTTGTTTAGAAAGAGGACTGTTGTTGTTGTTGTGCTACAAAAAAACCTGTTCACACAAGGAAAAAAAAAATTCTTCTCGATGACAACAAGGGTTAGATCTCAGTTAGCTTACCCAAAAGATGCACCTTTTCCTATCTATTTTTCATTTGCTGAGATCACACATGGCGTATGGAAAAGAGCATACATAGATATAAAAGAGTAGCAACCCATAAAAAATAATTTAAAAGAGAAATAAAACCAAAATAATACTCTACAAAAATTTAAAAAATGCGTATTCAAGCTTTATACCTCTGGATCTGACTGAAATGGTCGTATCTTGGGAAAACAAAAACCTTTTTTAGTGAAAAGAAAAGTGTTCCTGACTGAAATAAGCGCTCCAAACACAATAGAATATTCCTCTCTGCCCATAAATGTACAAAAATTATAGAAAATGGAGATGAGGCAACTCGGCTTCACGATATCGATCTACAACAGGAGTGGGTCTTCAAACAAGCTCTGATACCATGTTCAACAAAAAAAGTATTCCAATAGAATACGAACACCTTCATTAACCTCTCACAAAACTAGATCAAATATCAACACACCTATTTTTTGACATGGTAAAACCCCTACGTGGAAGCATCCACGACCCCAACCAATGCGACCACCTGGAGTAGTTTATTAATGCAAAAAAAAAAAATTACAAAGAGATTTTACAAGAGATTTTCTCACAATCGATCATTGGAAATTGACCATATATGCTCTTTAAATAGAGATCATGGACCAATCAAGTTCTAATCCATGGATCAATGGTCGTTAAGATCGAGGAGAATATGAACCATCGGATCACTCTATGTCGAGAACATATCATGACCGTTGGATTTCCTAACTACAAATGCATACTAAAGAAACACACTTTTATCTAAGGACACATTATATCAAGTAGATCTTAACTAACTCCTAAGTTTCTAAATATCATAGCAGAAGCTTGGGTAGTGCCAAGTCCAAATGATCTATGTCTTTTAATGGCTTATGCGCTGCACTTTTTCGACCACAACCTTTTTCCTTTTTCAGACTACTTTTTGTTTCAGCACGCTTATTTTTCTACATGGTCATCTTTATCTAGCACGCAGTGTATTCAACTTCTTTCATACCAATTTCTATCTTATGCACATTGTAACATCTAGCTGCATGTGTAACACTTATCCATCTACTGTTTTTTTTTGTATTTTTCTTCTTTTTCCAATTTTCTTTCTTTCTTTTTCATCTTTTTACTATATACACTATGTACAATTGTATTTTCCTATGTTGTAACTATTGAGAGTTACTAGGTTGACTATCCTTATACAGTTTCAGTCGACTTTCATTCACCATTCCTTGAATCTCTTTTCCTATTAAATCCTACAACTGCACAACACCTCCATCTGTGACTAATTTTATCTCATATGGCCCTAGCCAATGCATCCTGAATTTTCCTGGGTGTTGTAAGTATTCACTGTCATAAAGGAGAACCAAAACTCCTTCCTTAAATTTTTTCTTCTTAATGTGTCTATCATGCTAAGATTTTTCCTTTGCTTTCTGTACTTCCTAATGGAAACTAGCCATAATCTTGTCCTCTTCTAATTCCATAAGTTGAGACAATATTTATTGGGATGCACCTCTTTCTGTCATATTTGTAATGGCTATAATGCACATACTAGGTATCAAATATTCCAAAGGGACTACTTCTTCCTAAACATACACCAATATGAAATGTGTCTTTCTGTAAGTTTCTTGCATGTAGTTCTATAGGCCCATAATACTGCTAGTATCTTCAAATCCCAATCATCCATGTTCACATTACAAATTTTAGTTAAGGCATTCTCCAAAATCCTATTAAATGCTTCCACTATTCCATTAGCTTGAGGATTGTATGTAGTGTTCTTCTGATGGTATATCTCAAATTATTTAGTCATTTCCTAAATAATACTATTGATAAAATGAGTTCCCTGATCACTCATCAGAATTCTAGGGCATCCAAATATTATAATTACTTGTTCCAACAGGAAGTGCATTGCAGTCTCTGTGCTACAATATTTTACTATTTCTCCTTCAACCTGTCTGGTTAAATATTTTGTCAATGTAATGATATACCTTTCTCTTGATCTTCCAGATGGCGGATTAATTGGTCCTACAAAATCAATTTCCCATTTGTCAAACACTTTAAGAGTTACTTGAGGTTTTAATGGCATCTCATCCCTCCTGTATGGATTTCCTACCCTCTGAAAGACATCACAAGCCTGGAAATACTCCTTTTCATATTTAGAAACTGTTTTCCACCATAATCTTGCGTGTAGTATCTTCTTTTCAATGGCTTTTCCTGCATAATTTCCTCCAACTATTCCTTCATGCGCTTTTGCTAATATGATGGGACATTCGTGTTCCATGACACATCTCCTTAAAATATTTTTTGCACCTAGTTTATACAAGTGTCCTGCAATAAGTTGATAATATGCATCTCTAACCACCAAATTATTCTTCTGTGTAGTAGTCTATTCCTTTGGGGAAAATCCTGTACTCAAAAATTCAATGAAATCAACAAAATATTCATTAAAAATGTGCACTAAAAATAATTATGTATCAGCAAAAATTTCCTCCAAACTGCTTGGTTCCTTTCCATTGGTTATCCTGGATAGATGATATGGCCCTACGCCATTCAATCTTCTAGGATTCACAACTACTTCAAAATCAAATTATTGACATAAAAAAACCATCTACATATATTTCTTTCCCCCAACAATGGCTTGTTGACTAGGTGTTTAAGAGTAGAGTGATCTGTGAACATCTTAAAATGTTGGCCTAACAAATAATGTCTAAACTTTTTCAATACATACACCATAGCCAAAAATTCTCTTTCAGTTCCAATATTTACCTTCTTTATATTTAATGGTGCAACAAATTCTTCTTTTTGTAACTGTGGTCCGTCTACCTCTCTTTCCCCTTCAACTTCTGTAATCTGAATATCACACTATTTTTTTTTTATTCTGGATCATCTTCTGTGACGTGGTAACAATGTAGTAACTTGTTGAATGTTTGTTGTTTTTGGTTCTAATAAGTTGTTACAATTTCAACTTCAGGTCCTTCAAAGATCCTCTCTTTTATCAACTTCAGTGCTGCAACCATCATTGGATTCTCATGTTCCAATGAAAACACAATCACAAAGTTCTATTGCAAATGTTTCCATTTATAGTTCCTCTGTGCAGTTCTAATTCCATGTACCAATTCCTCGGTATGTCTTTGAATGTATGAATAAAGTGATGTGGAAATTCCTCCAGTGGTACCAACCTCCATTGAGTTATGAATTTGTCTATATGTTCTATGGGTTTTCATATTCCATCATATTTCTCCATATATTTATTCTCCCGTTCTGCACCAAATCTAATGTGCAATAATATTTTGCATTGATACCAATCATTGATCTTCTCTTTGTGAGTACCCCACCAATGTGCAGGTGTTTATTTCAATGCAATGTATAAAAATGGTAACCTATGACTTTACAAAACTTCTAATTCAAACTTTGTCAAGAATTATTCTAAATCATTCTGATCATCAAAACTTGGAGGTTCTCTTACCTCTGTTCCGACCCATATTAGTGTGTGCGTTATTCTTGCACATATTCTGGTAGATATATCATGTAAGCAGTACTGCCAATTCTCCAGTCCTGTGTCAGAATCTGAAGCACAAGAATAGATGCTTCTCCAACTAAGCATTCCATCTATTGTTGGGTTAATGTAATCTTCCTTGTGAGTAGTAGTTCTATATAACTAGTTTATCTCTTCTGTGATGAAGTTCTCTGTTACTGTTTCAACATATCTACCTCCTTCTGAAGGATCTAATGATTCTATGATTCTATACTTTTCAAATTAAAAAATAATATTCATGGTCTTCAAGTTGATGATAGCTTGATTTTCAAATTCCCAATCCGGTCCCAACAATGTTGGATAAGGTGTAGTATTATCCACTATATCAATTACCTCAAAATATCCCATAGTGTGCACACCATATAAATCCACTAGTATGCCTTTGAATCTACTAATTGGTATCACTCTATGTTGGTTTTCCAGTTTCATCTAAATAGATGAATATCCCAGTGTATGTTCCCCCATACATTCCCATGTCTTCTTAGGAAGAACATTTACCTCAGATCCCAAATCTAATATGATGTCACCCATGTTAAAGCATCCAATGTTTGCATTAAGTTTTAACTCTCTATTTGTTCTTGTCTTCCTTCGGACATGATTTACTTTCTTTTGTTCTAGTTGTATCTCTTCTCCAGAATTTCGTTTTTCTAACAAACCTTGTAACATTTGTATAAATGTATGATCATTCAAAAACTTCAAAAAAGATACCATAAAAATTATTAGATTACTTACCTTTTTTGAAGGTTGATCTATGCGGGTATCCTCGAATAGATGAGGCATATCGTATAATGGTCCATCATAGACTGGCTATGCATTTGAAGTAGAAGCAATATTCTCCTTCAAAATTTCTTGTATAGCCTCATTGAAAGTCTCTTTCTCCTTGCATGCATCAAAATGTTGTTGAGGTGTTGTATTCTTTATGACCCATTGGTGTTGGTTCTGATCCTTCTTTGTTGCATATTCTCCTATCTTGGTTCCACTTCAAGTAACTATATTGATCTTCTTCCCATCATCTTCTCTAGTTTCTATTTCAATCCATTGAACATTTTGATTGTGTTGATTCCTCTTTTCCTGTATCTTTGTCAGAAGTGTCGAACAATCTTCTGTATTGTGATGTTGTGTGTGAAAATACATACATGTCACTCGTGGTAGTGGAAAATCCCTTGCATAACATCCAGGTTACTGATAATTGTGGTAGGTTACTAGGCCTCTGCCTCTTCCAAATACTCCTCTTGCATGACCTCCTCCTCAGAATTCTCTTATGTTTCCTTGATTGTCTGCGTGCAATGTATTATACTATGGTACATGATTATATTGAGGTGGCACTACAAACTACTGCGTGTTATATACTGCTGCGCAAGTGGACCTGTCATTGGTTCATCCTTCATCCTATAAGCATTTGTTGTCCTTTCCTTCATCATTTCCAAGGTATGAAAATCCTTGTCTTCATGTCCTACAAACTTGTAGAAATTGTATAATGTACTCTTAGGAATTTCTTGGTACTTTTTCATCATGGGACAATGATATGGATCATGTCCACGTGTTCTACATATTTCACACCATGGTCCTCTTGTTGGTAAAGGATTTGGAATTCCTTCTCCCAAATACTATGCAAATGTTGGGAACTCATTTTTGTGGTGTCCTTCTGTTCTTCTCCTTACCTTTGTTCTGATTCAACTAAAATGTCATATTATTAAGATATGCTTTCAGCTCTTCTATAGTTGGATCTTTATGTTTATATTGATTCTCTTATAATGGTAAGGTTTCTTGAAAAGCCTCATGCTGAGTCTGGAACTTTTGTTGCCTCAATGGATATTTAAAGTATGGCAATAATGAATTTTTAAACAATTGTCTATGTTGCATATCTGTTATAAGAAACTTCAACTTACATTTCAGTCTGATCAACTTCCCAAACTGACTCCCCTGGATCTTTTTTTATTTCTATCATCTCATTCATGTATTGATTCTCTGAACTTGGTTGTTGGAAATCATTGATTAGTTCCTTCTTCACATCTACAATGATTGTATGTTCTCCTTCTGGAGTGTTTACTGCAAGGCCCATATACCAATCCAGTGCGCAGTCTCTGAATGTGATTACAAGATGCATGACTTGTTATATTCACTTGTGATATGTTTAGTTGCCAAAATATTTTCACAAATAAACAAATTCTTCTCTGGGTCCTTCGACCCTTCTCCATGAAACTATGGTAACCGAATAGTTGGATATTGTCCTGCCATTATAAAAACAATTTGTACCGCCTCCTTTGCATGGTGTAGATAACTGACTACTACTAGTTGAACTCATACTTCTACTTTAATTTCCACTGGTCCCTTGACCTCTTGGACTCCTTCTTCCAATAATTTTTGGTTGTCTAAAATATTATTTTATTTTTGATGTCTTAGTCACACATGGGGTCGTGGGTTCCACACTAATTTAGATCTGGAATGGAGAGCCCTCTTTTTTTCCATACCCTTGACCTCTAGTTTTCCTATCATATGTGGCACACAATATTTCCTCAATCTTCCTCCTAGCATCAATATCCTCTACCTATTCATCATCACTTTCCAAGACCTCTCGCTCGGCTACTTCCCTCTTTTTCCTATTGATCTTATATTGGTAGGGTCTTTTGCTATGTGTCATTCCTGCTCTGTACATTATTTCCTTAATCTGATCTTCATCCATCATAATGGGGTTCATTTCTTCCTTGTTCAGACATTTATCCAGGTCCTTCTCCACATCTCATGTCTTCCTTAGTGTTTCCCCTAGTCTCTCCATGCACATAGAGTTATTTATCTATTAGACTCCATTGTTATCATGCCTTTATCATGAATTAAAATATTGATCGACATGTAGAGTGATGTAAAATACCTTCCTCTCTCCCCCTTCAAAAACACTTTCTCTATAACAATGTATGATTTTGCAGTATCGACTGCAAACTTAGTAATGAGTCATACAATAATACTGTCTAGCCAGAAATCCACGACGTGCGTGAATTTGTTATTAAATTTTTGTATTTGCGCAATATTCTTAGTAGTCCATTCTACTAGTCTTATCTGATTAGTTGGGTGATTTCCCTTCAATCTCAATATACACTACTGCAACAACTCTGGAAAATAACAGAAAAACGCCTCATGAAGATCAGTGAATACATACCTCTCCAAGTATTGGTGGGGTGTATACTTAAGGTTTCTATTGTCATTCTATGCAACCTCAAGTTATTTGGTTGGAAACCATTGTTCAATCTATTGTTTATTCAGATTACATGCCCTGAACATCCCCTTCTACTACTGCATTCTCTTCATTATCCTTCTCAACAAGTCCCCTTCAATCTGATCTTCTAGGTTCCAACTGGAAATATAACCATTTTTTGGACTGTTTGGGATGACCCTGGTTCTACTTTAGGCTTCCAACAAAACCTTGTAAACCATCGGCCCTTCTGGAGACCAGAAGGAAACACTACGCACATAGTGCACAATGAAGTCTCACCCGAGATGGATTATGGGTGATTGGAGAACCCTGCTTTCTGCAATCGAGGAAGGGAGGTTGTTGTGGGGATGTCAGAAATTCTTTATACCTCAACATACCTCAGATACAATAATATAATACATCATTACATTCATATTTTGTAACCATTTCCATTCATTAAGGTTCATTCTGCAGTAAATATCATAATTTTTTCTAGTGCACACTATATTTTACTCCTACAGATTCATCCATTCAGTATAACTTAAAAAGGAAATAAAGAAAACATTCCAAATAGAGACACAAAGTTTTACCATGGTTCACCCCCCCTGGGCTACATCCACAAAGATATGGCACTATTCACTCTTCTATTATTCTTAATCAAAATTCATAGTGTTGCACGCATTACGTCTGAGTATAGCCGAAGCTATTGAGGCCAACAAGATCACACCAAGCTCCAAAACTTGTGATATTATCCTCGACTACAATTAATCTCTTTGTCTCCAAAAATGACTCTAAGATCATCTCCAAAACTATCTCAACAACTAGATCTCACAAGTATTCACCACTACTTGAACTAACCAAAACTACTAGATCTTTCCTATCACTCCTTAGATCTCCTCACATATCACAATACATATTTATACTAAAAAAATGGGTTAATATATGTTACTACAATGACCAAAATCCTAACCCACTAGCCCCATGTGAGTTAGGTTTGTCCACTTTCTAACTCCCTGCATGTTATTGATCTGTGTCCTTCTTCCTTTGAATTTACTGCTTCCTCAATGCTTCTTTTCCTTTTGTTCCAGTGTGCACTCCTTTTTTGGTCCATTTTCTAACTACATTAATTGTTGTGTTGTTACCAAAAATGACATGCACCAACATGTGCTTTCGTTTGGGGCTTCATGTTTTGGTCAATCGACTTCAACATTTGGTGGAAAACTTGGATGTAATAGGAGTGGACTTGGAAAGAAATTTTTTAGTGTTAGTTGAAGTAAGCATGATCCAGGTGGATATCGGTGGCCACCCACCTATTCCACTGACTCAATGAATAGTTTTCATTTTGGTAGTTGTTTCTTAGTTTTTCGGGTCCTAATCTTCTGGGGTCGTTTTGAGGCCCTAAACAACATTTTTTGGGAGTGACATAGTCACACTTTAGGCTCTAAACAAAGTGTGTTGACAACATGTGTATTCCTCAGATATTTCTTTCCAACGAACTATCGTGCACATAAAAAGGATATTGTATGCAAAATTTATGACCCCAGTAAGTTGATGTACCAAGTTGCCCCATCTAGGCCCACATGACTTTTGGCGCTTCATCTCCTACAGTTAGGTTTTTGGATATTTATGGTTTTCTCATTTATTCTTTATGTTAAAAAGGCCTTTGGAGCCTCATTGTAACCATGTTCTTGCAAATGAGCATAGTCGTCACATCTCTTCTCAGAGATAAGATGTCACCATTCGAGAAAGTTTGTTTCAGTATGCATTTTTAGATTTTCATCATATTCTCTTGATTAATAGAATTCAAGTTTTACTGTATCTATGTGTATTTCTTTGCCATACATTTGTATTCCACTTCGTTCCATTTATAAATATGGATCAGTGGTATAAGAGTGGTTTAATATTTATTTTTTTAATGTGCATGTCCCCAATGAGGTCATGGTTCAAGGAGTTGGGACTCGAAGTGGTTGAGCCCTTCCAAGACTGTCCTCATTGATCACGATGACCTCCCATGGAGGAAGAAAAGAGAGACAATGGAGTATGATATCCTCTTAAACCGTTGTTCGATAAATTCCTCGCATGACAAAGGAATGAGATGATGGGTAAATTTGCACAGATCCTTCGATGACTTCCAACATGTGACACATCTTCATCAAGCGGCCACACCACCCGCTTCAAGGTACAAGTCAATTTTCAAATTCCCTTATTTGAAGGTTAAATAGATGCGGATGATGTAGATAAATGGTTGAATATGCTAGAAAGGTATTTTTTGTTCCATAATTTTTCTGATAGAGAAAATATTACCTTTTCACTCCTTAAGGTTGTCCCCCATGTTAAGGATTGGTGGGAAACTTACTGTGAGAAAAGGGCCACTGAGGAATATGAAATATTTGTGATCGCCCCCACTTGGGATTCTTTTAGGGATGCTATTAAGGAATAATACTACCCTGTTGGAAGCTACAATGACCAGTATATGAGATGGACCACACTGCGACAGGAAAGGGATGAGACAATACTTGATTTCATAAAAATATTCTATACATTTTGCACCAATATAGGTATCAAGGACTTTGAACGACACCTGGTGCTCAAGTACCGTGACTATCTGCATAAATACATCCAAACAAAAATGGAGTTTCTGTACATCTCATCATTGGGCGTGACATATTAATATGTTGTCAAAATCAAGTATAAATTTAAACAGAAGAAGCAAGAGTTTAGATCTGTGAATTCCTCATAGAAGAATCAAGGAAAAGGCAACCCCAACCCACAAAATAAAGGAGAGAGCAAGGATGGACCCCCTTAGGACAACCAGTTGAAGCCGCAGACAAAGAAGGGTAATGAGAATACAAATAAATACACTAGGAAGTGGTGTGAATTCCATAAAATTTGTTGGCATAACACTGATGAATGTCACTCGAAGTAGTCATTGGTAGCCGACCTGAAAGCCTCAAAGTCAAAGACAGGTTTTGACTCTGAATCATATCCAGAATAAGGGAAGTGGATCATTTATGTCGAACCCAGTACCATTTTTGCTAACACCAAGGTCTAGCCAAGTGAAACAGAGGAACCAGAGGAAGGTGAATTCCTTTTTCACTCGTAGATGTGGGTGAAGGGTTCTCAACTACATTTCATTTTCGATAGCATAATTCAAAAGAACATTATTTCAGCAGAGGTCATCAAGCGGTTGAACTTGTCGACAACACCACACCTACATCCCTACACCATCAGGTGGCTCCACCAAGGAAGATGCTTTCGCGTCAACCAATAATGTCATCTACCCTATGACATCAATCCCTTGAAGGATGAAGTATTGTGTGATATTTACCCCCTTAAAGTTTGTGATGTTGTTTTAGTCCAACAATATTTTTGGAAACAACATGTTATATATGACTCTAGACCTCACAATTTTATTATTACTTTGGGTAGAAAATTGTACAAGATACTAGAGGTAGCTCCAACTACCACTATTTCTTTGATCTCTGCTGAGAAATACAGGATGGTCATTTCCCAGGCCGATAAATTTGTATTCTTAATTATTCATTCTCAAAGTGAACAATAGGTTGTAGCCACATCCATGGCCTCTGCACAAGGCCTCTCCTTGCAGCAGAAGTAAGTGAAAAAGATCATGGAAGAGTACAAATACATCTTCTCCGCACCCACCGGGGTGCCATGACACTATCAGGGAAATAATTCTATCGATCTAACTCCCAGTGCACCTCTACCCAATGGGCCATTTTATCATCTCTATCTAATAAAAAATGAGGAAATTAGGCGACATATCTAAGATTTTCTTCAAAAGGGGCACATTTGACCCAAATCCTCACCTTGTGAGAGCCCAATTGTACTCGTATAGAAGAAAGACAAGATTTGGCGACTCTGCATTGATTACAGGGACCTTAAAAAAATCGCAGTCAGGAATTGGTATCCAATTCCCTGAATTGACGACCTTCTTGACCAATTCAAGGGAGCCAAGTTTTTTAGCAAGATTGACCTGAAGTTTGGCTACCACCAGGTCCCAATATAACATATTGATGTATGGAAGACTACTTTCAAGTCCAAAGAAGGTGTTTTCAAATGAATATTCATGTCCTTTAGTTTGAAAAATGATCCAAATACTTCATGGAGTTTATGGACGATATATCACGTCCCTTCACCAATTATTTTGTGTTGGTATATCTGGATGAAATCCTCATCTTCAATAAGAATTCGGTAGAACACTTACAACATATTCAGAAGGTCCTTCACACTCCGTGACAACAAAATATATATGTTAACTTGGAAAGATGTGGACATTACAAGAGTCTGTGTAATGTCAAGAAAGTGTTTAATATGGGGTTCATAGTCCCTGGATCCCCTTCTCAATTTTAATACATATTTTTTATTGCAAGAAGGCCTAGTGTTCTCATGCTAGAAATCTTGTACTAGTCCCTTAATTACTCCAATTAACTTCATTCCTGAATGAGGTATCCTACTAGTGAAATCCCACAAATCTGTTGAGCCACTTGTTTTGAGGCTATCTCGTCTATGAGAATACTTTATAATGGTTTTTATATTGTATTTCATGAGATGAGATATTTTTTGTAGAAAACGTTGTTTTCTTGTGATCTTTCTAACAATTGATTGTGACAATATAGATCAAGATGCATTATGGTCTTTAGAATGGGATTTATTAACAATTCTTTGAAAATAATCCGCAAGGTTTCTAACAATATGATGACTTGTTTTTAAACTTTCGACTATTTTAATCCCTAAAATTTTCCTAACAACAATCAAATTTCTAGATTTTAACAAAGCCACAAATAATTGACATTTAGCAGCATCGGATTTTGGTTCAAAATATTATTTAATGATTTTATAAGATTGATAGTGAATAGTATGGTTAGGTAACTTACCTTCAAGTGATTCTATACCACTTTCATCAATCTAAATGAATTTAGGAGTTCTTCACCACATTCTTCTCAATCTAGGTAGAGACAATGAACCCCTATTGTGACACTCTTGACCTCCTTGTTGTGGAGTTAACAATGTTGTAGTTATTTCCCCTTCAATCACTAGTGGATCAATTATGGGAGGAGAGTGGACATGTGATTTCCTAGTTTATGGAACAAGAGGCTACACCACATGAGCTTCTTAACCACAATGTTTTGCACTAGTTTCCCCTCTAATTTCATCCATTGTATAATCAGCTCCAAGCAAATCCTCCATCATTTGGTCATCCACAACAATTTTTCTTGATGAGATACTGATTAGATTGGTCTCTACTGAAATCCTACGCATTGCTTGTGGTTCTAGAGGAGAAACAACAATGACATCTATTCTGCTAGAAATTCGATTTCCCTCTTCTGAAAACCTACACTTTGACATATGTAAATTTTCCTTTTCTCTTTCTTCTTCTACCGTTTTGATGGTTTTCTCTTTTGTCAAGGACTTTCTTTCTTGACTTTGTAGGTTCCCCATGTTTAATGATAAAAATTGGCTTCCAAGCACCCCACCACAAAATTCCCTTGGTATTAGACAAGAAGACACAACTAACAATTCCAATTCCAATTGGACAAGTTTGTCTTGTTATTACACAATAAGAAACAACTAACAATTCCAATTCCAATTGGATAAATTTATCTTGGTATTACATAACTAACAATTCCAATTGGACAAATGTGTCTCAGTATTGCGAAAGAAGACACAATTAACAATTCCATCTGGACAAATTTGTCTTGGTATTACACAAGAAGACACAACTAAAATTCCAATTGGAAAATTTTTTCTTCCAATTCCAAGAAGACACACGAAGACACAACCAATAATTCCAATTCCAC
>ML780042.1:941993-954656 GCA_009831015.1 Picea engelmannii
ATACTCCACATTAGAAAAACGGGTTCTCTACAAGTATGTAAATTTTTTCAATGAAATTCCATCGTTAAGGTACTCAACACTTGCACGAGCAAAAACATATACCTTATATTTTGTTGGAAAAATAATATACCACTATTAGAAAAGTCAAATTTGACATAGTTTTTCACAATTTCTATGAATAAAAGTTGTATATTCGAAAAACTAATTCAATTTCCTATGTTTCATCTTCTTACACCATATTCAAATTCATTGTAAAAGGACCTTGAATTATCCCTCCAGGTTAATAGATTATTGTTTTTCCAGGTTTGTATTAGCACTAACGTGTCATGAGAGACCATCATTAGCTTGCACTCACCATATCATCAACATATAACAACAAGATAATGAATATTCCATTGAAACTTTTGAAGTAAAAACAATTATCATACTCACTTCTAGTAAAATTTGGCCTCACCATGAAGGAATCAAATTTTCTTGTACCATTGTCTAGGAGACTGCTTCAGGCCATAAAATGACTTCTTGAGATTGCAAGAAAATCTTCTCTTTCGGTCTTTAAAAAAACCTTCTAGTTGTTCCATATATATCTCATCATCCAAATTTCCATGCAAAAATGTTGTTTTAACATCTAATTTATCCAACTCAACATCAGATAAATAAACTAGTGCTAACATAGCACAAATAGAAACAATTGGTGACAAGATTTCATGGAAATCAATACATTCCAATTGAGAATACCCTTTTCAACAAGTCTATCTTTGTATCTTTCATTTCTACCATCAACACCCTTCTCCAATTTGTAGACATAGTTTCACCGAACCACTCTTTTGTCCTTAGTGAGTTCTACCAGGTCCTATGTTTTGTTCTTCTCCAAGACATCCATTTCTTCTTCCATGGCTATTTTCCATTTGGCACTTTCAACATCATCCGTTGCTTCCTGATAACAAGAAGGTTCCCCATCATTAGTAATCAATGCAATAGATGAAACATAATAGTCATACCTCTTGGGAGGATTTTGGTCTCATGTATATCTCCTTGTGATTGGTTGTGATGTTTCCACATCTTCTTCCTCTTTAGAAGCTTCTTCTTGCTCCCTTGTTTTTGTAGATGGTTGAGTCTCCAACCGAATTTCCTGATGTTGTGTTACTTGTTCCTGTTTCACTTCAACTTCTAAAGCATATGATTTTATGAGAGGGGATTCATCAAACACTATATCTCTTCTAGTGATGATTTTGTGGGCACTAAGATCCCACAATCTATATCCCTTAACTACATCATCATAACCAACAAAGATGTACTTCTTTGACCTAGTGTCTAACTTTGAACACTAGTCTTTAGGAATAAGGGCATAGACATCACAATGAAAGATTATCAAATTTGTGTAATCACAAGGGTGACTTGTCCATACCTCTTCATGAATTTTACAATATATTGCAATTGATGGTGACTGGTTTGCCAAATAGAAAGAAATAGTGATTTCTTTTTCACAACACTCTTGTTGCAAATTGGCATTGCTGAGCATGCTTCTTGCTCTCTCTAGAAGAGTCATGTTTATGCATTTTTCCACACGATTTTGTTAAGGAGTGTATACCATGGTTTTATGCCTTTTGATCCCAAATTCCTTGCAATATTTCTCAAATTCCATGGATGTGAACTCACCTCCGTTATCTGTTCTCAAACACTTGATTTCCTGTCAGTTCCCTTTTCAACCAAAACTCTAAATTGTTTAAATACATTAAACACATCAACTTTTCTCTTTATAACATAGACCCACACCTTTCTAGAGTTGTCATCTATAAATGTTACAAAATATGATGATCTTATAAAAAAAATTATATGGGATTCCCCCCACACATTTGAATGAATATAATCAAGAACACCTTTACTTATATGACTGTCTATTTTAAACTTTTGTTTACACTGCTTCCCAAAAATACAATGTTTGGAGAAATTAAAATTCAAGGATTTCAAATTTGGAAGTAACTTGCAGTTTATCAATACCTTTATCCCTTTCTCACTCATATGACCCAGTCGTTGATGTCATAAACGAGTAGGCTCATTTTCTTTCTTTGATGCCACTGTTGCTTCATTTACTTGAGTGATTCCTTCCAATTTGTAAAGGTTTCCAATCTTCATAGCCTTCATAACAATCAAGATTCCCTTGGACACGTTCAATGCTCCACCTTGACCTGTAAACTCTAAAATAAATTGATTTCATTTCAATTTTAGGTACATGTATAACCTTTGTCAATGTTATAACAATATTGTTAAACATTTTAATCTTAATGCTCCCAACCCCAACAATATTACAAGGAACATTGTTTCCCATGAGAAAAATACCACCATCAACAAAATGATAAGAGGAAAACCAACTTCTATGTGGACACATGTGATGTAAAGCACCAAATCTAGTAACTATTCTTCATGATAATGTGAGACATTACAAATGAATAAAACTTCATCAACCATACCTAAACTTGACTCAACTAGATTTTCTTCCTTATTAGAGTCTTCTTTGGATTCTTGTCTCTTCCAACATCTTTCTTGAGATACCCTAATTTATAGCAATACCAACATTTTATCTTACTCTTCTTTCCCTTTGACTTGGATCTGGATGTACCTCTCGATTTCTCCCCTCTTTCTCTGGATCAACCTCTAACCACCATTGCTTCTGGTGTGGAGGTTTATATAATGGATTTCCTCCTCACCTCCTCAGAAAACAAAGATCCCACAACAAATTTATATTCAAGAGTATCAGTTGTACTAAAACGTTATGGAAGTGACTAAATGATCCAAAGATTCATGAAATGAACACAACAATGTCATTGTCTTATCTTCCTCATCGATTTTTACATCCATAATAGATAACTGACATATGAGAGTATTAAACATTGAAATGATCAACAATTTCGGTACCTTCTTTCATTCGTAGATTATGCAGTTGCCTCTTCAAGTAGATTCATTTGGTCAGGGATTTTGTCATGTAGAGGCTCTCCATTTTACTCCATAAACATGGCATTGTTTCATCTCCGACGATATTGAAGAGGATGTCGTGGACCAAACACAACCGACTGGTGTTGAGACCCATCACAATATCAAAATATTCCCATTCATTATCTTTCATACTATAATACCCCAAGGCCAAGCCCCTTCTGAATTGTAATTTTTCTTATAGGCTGGTGAGCCAAGTGGTTATAAGCTGAAAAAATTATGTGTTTATCAGGCTTGTGAGCTAGATGCCAAGGCCAATGAGCCTGATTTTTGTATATGTAATTATACAGAACATTAATAAAAATATAAACATTGATGCATGTAGACCGACCATGAAGAAGAGTTATGGGGGACTAAGCTCCACTAGGTAAGGTAAGGAAGGGGGGGCTAAGTATTTGGGCATCGGGGCCAAGCTATGGGGCTTACCTCTAGAGGAATAATATTTTATGATATTTCCTAAAGACTAAGGTGAACATGATAAGTTTTTTTTATCCTAAGTTCTTGGATAGTGAGACGTAGGCTAAATGGAGAACATGCAGCTCCAGGAAGACAACTGTTGACCTGGGCACATGAAGTTAAAGATGAAGCATCAACTCATGTTGGGGAAATTCCTATTCTTCCATCCTCCACCTGAGTTCATGGGTCGTCCTCGACCTAAACTCATTTTCCCTCTACGTCTGACCTCTGCATACCCTCACGCATCTATGAAACTAGAAACCGTGAAGTCGTTATGTGTTGCTTCCTCTGAGGCCGACACAATTGTAGTTGTTTGAGTCGTGTTGTGACTTAGTGTTAGGATGTTTCCCTTTTGGGTGTCCATACCCATTTTTCCCTATTGTTTTTGTTGTCACCTGTACCTAGCTATTGTTGAATCGAAGACTAGTTGAAGAGGTAGGGGTCATGCCTGTGAGCAACTCTCCCAGGTGAGAGAGTTTGCTGGGAAGTGAGTTCTCCTAGAAGGGATTCTTGTAGCAGTTACAATACTCTGAGACTTCTGGTCTAGCTTGTTGATGAAACCCAAGGTAAGGGAGGTGTACTAGCCAATGGACTTGTATTAGTGAAGGTGTATCCTCCCGGGGTGGAGTAGGTGTGTGGGGAATGAGGGTATGTGGGTTGTGGGCGTAAGTGGATCCTGGGATAAAAGATCCTTCCTGTTGCTTTGTGAAACTTCATTTTTTTCCTTGCCAAGCCTAGAATTCCCTTTCCCAGTGGAGTTTAGTCCTAGATCGGAGGTGACCTACTGCTGAGAGTGATGAGTAGCGCGGTCTAAGCCTGGGAGGTTTGTGGAAGTTTTGCATGTAGTTGGTGGATTTACTTCAGCTAAAATATAAGTATCATTCTTGTGCTTAATTATGTATTTTATGCATGTTTTGTGATGCTTGAATGTTATCATGTATTTTCTTGCATGTGGATTTACTGTTAATCTTTTTTGAATCTGAACTAGTAGCAGTAATTATTTGTTATCGTGATTAAGTGTTTTAAATTCATTAAAATGCATATATATCATATAAGTGTATATTTCGCATGGTAGCATTACCCGATCTCTGGAGGGTCAAGGATGTTACAAATTGGTATCAAAGCATGGTTTCGACACTGAGCATGGATGGGCCATGTTAGTGGTTTACAATACAAATATTTCAGAGTGAATTGTTGTCAAAAGGGACAAAATTCGAGGTTCAGAGTGTCCCTGGGTGCAAGAAGTGCGTCGATAGAGTCTTTGACTCAAAAATATCGAGAGAAATAGATTGAGTTTTCTTGTGAAGGGACGCGAAGATCTGTTGCAAGGAGTGCATAGGTCCGAAAGTCGACTAAGTGCCGAAAAAACCCTCTAAGGAGAAAGGGGTTCTAGAAACGAAGTTCAGGAGGAGGAGCGACAACAATCATCAGATCTATTGTTGGAAGGAGTCTGGACCGTTAGATCCGTGTCTAGGAAAGCAAAGGAAAATCACTTAGGAGGATTTCAAGTGCTGTGAGTTTGAAACTCCCGAAGCCCGAAGTGTTGAAGTCACTCATTGTTGTTGATCATGAAGGAGGACACGCGTCGATAGATCGTGAACTCTAGGGGAAAGTGCTCCGGGCAAAAGCGAGCGTAGAGGAGTTGAAACTCCCGAAGTCTAACGCTTTGAAACCTGAAGAGATGAAGTGGTCAGTCATGATGACATCACTTGGAGGTGACATGGACACATGGGATGTGTGCCACGTGTCAATGGGTTTCGAACCCGTGGAAGGTTGAAATGGAATTTGGAACGTGACCCATGTCACCCATATGAATGGGTGACATATCAGCCGCTAGTATTCCACCATGTGGCATCCTATATGATTAGGGTTAGTGGGGCTCAAGGTTAAGTAACATAATTAAAGGTCGGAGGGCCCACACTGGCGTTGATCATGATACATCCAGATCGATGAATAGGAGGAATTGCGGGGACCAAAATTGCACGGGAATTAATTTCTCAGGGCAGCCCTGCAATCCAAACCACGATTTTCCAGGGGGTTACGTGTCAGTGTCAGAAGAATTATGGGATGAAAAGTGGGTTACTCCAAACCACCACTGCATGCCCTTGTAATTGGAAAATGTTAATTGATGTGACTTAATGACGTCACAAAAGGTGATTGGGAATGTTCGAAGATTAATAGTTCGGACGAGAGATCCTCCGAAGATCTGAAGTCCCGAAGACCCAATGTCCCAGAACTCAGACACCTGAGGTTCCATAGTGAGTGTCACCCATTGGATGTTGGGTAGATGTGGAATGTTGATCCACTCTACTTCGCGAGTTCAGTAACTCAGAACTTTGAGGGATTGTTGTGTTGTGCTTTGAAAATTTCCAAAGCTGAAGGCCCAAGTAAGCACCTTTTGACTTAGTGCTTGGTCATGGCTCGTGATCACATGGGTTGGGGACTGAGAGGAAGGGGCTAGTGCCCGAAAATTATTACAGAGCAGAGAAAAGCTTGGAAACAAAATGAAATCTGAACGTTTTCTTAAAACTTATTGGTTTATGAATTTTGTGGGAATTTTTAAGGACGAATGGCCAAGGGAACAATTTCTTAAATACTGTAGAACTATTCTTCTCATGTAGAGGAAATAATTTTCATTTACCAACATAAAGGAAAGGCATCCATGTGGTGGGAGCATCTTGTGCAAGTACAACACGTCAAAGAGAAGAATGTTACTTGGAGGGAGTTCAAGAATCATTTTGAAAGAAAGTACTTGACTAAAAGATAATATGATAGAAAGATGAAAGAGTTCTTTGAACTCAAGCTCTGTAGCATGACCATTGATGAATACAAACGAAGATTTTTGGAATTGTTGAAGTATGTCCCGTTCATAAAAGATGAAACTGTCAAGATTCAAAGGTATCTGAATGGACTTCCATCTTCCATCAGTGACAAGATCCAGTATAATGACCCAAAGACCATGGAATAAACTATAAGGAGAGAAAAATGCTTATATGATCAACAAAAAGAAAAGCCTACTTTCCAAAAATCTTGGGAAGACAAGAAAAAGTTTAAGAGGGAGTAGAGGAAAAAGGGAATCAAACCACCATTTTTTAGGAATATCCCTTAAGGACAACCGAGTTTTAGAGAGCCTAGGAAGGCTAAAGTGGGTGGACAAATGCCAAGACATCCACCTATGGAATGTTGGGGTTGTAAAGGAAATCATTGGTACAAAGATTGCCCCCACATAAATGACAAAGTGAGAACTATCCACAATGTTCAACAAGAAGAAACAGTGGATGACATGGGCAGTAGAGTACCAAGGATCTATGCAGCCATGGACAACAAACAAGTAGAATATCATTCACACTTGATTTAAGTGGAAGGTATGATCAACAACCATGCCTTTACTATTTTAATTGATTCAGGGGCTAGTCATAGTTATGTAGATCATAGAGTGGTGAAAAGTTTGCAATTGTCTAGAAGCAAACATGGAAAATATTGGTTAGTGCAACTGGCTACAGAAACCAAGATAAAGGTTACAGAATTGGTTAATTCTTGTCTAGTGGACATGAACAGACTGAGCACGAGAGATGAATTGAACATTTTACCTTTAGGTTCCTGTGAATGTCTAATTGGGATGGATTGCTTGGACCAACACCAATCCATATTAGATTGTTGTAACAAGGAATTCACTTGGATGGATGAGGAAGGGAATCAAAGAAACCTCCAAGGAATTCCGAGGGAAGATACTGTTAGAGAAATCTCAACAATGCAGTTGAAGAAGTGCTATAGGAAAGACTATCAATTATTTGTAGCCCACATGGAGGAAGCACCTAAGGATAAGGTGTCAAGTATTGAAGACCATGCAGTATTAAAATATTTTGAGGATGTATTATAGGAGGTACCAGGACTACCCCCAAATAGAGACAATGACTTCTCTATTAACCTGATGCCTTGAACAGCTCTAATGTCAAAAAATCCTTACAGAATGAGTACACCAGAGATGAAAGAACTACAATTGCATATTGAAGATCTTCTGAAGAAGGGGTATATATGCCCAAGTGTGTCACCTTGGGGATCCCTGATCTTGTTCACAAAGAAGAAAGATGGAACATTGAGATTGTGCATCGATTTAATAAAGTTGAACAAAGTGACTGTTAAGAACAAGTATCCTCTACCAAGGTTCAATGATATTTTTGATCAATTGAAGGATGCTAAGATATTGTCAAAGATAGATCTCGGGTCAGGATATCACTCGGTAAGAGTAAAGGATGAAGACATCATCAAGACCACCTTCAGAACAAGGTATGGTCATTATGAATTCACAGTGGTGCCATTTGGGTTATCGAATGCACCCATTATTTTCATGTGTTCAATGAATGGGATATTGAGGGAATATCTAGACAAGTTTGTCATAGTATTTTTGGATGACATCCTGGTGTATTCCAAGTCAGAGGAAGAGCATGAAAATCATCTGAACATGGTGTTGCAGGTGCTAAGAGAGAAGTAACTGTATGCCAAACTGAGCAAGTGCTCATTTTATCAAAAGCAGATCCATTACTTGGAACATATCATTTCAAAGGATGGGATAGTTGTGGATCCTGAGAAGATATAGGCCATAAGATAATGGTCAACACCTAAGAATGTGACAGAATTTAGATCCTTTATGGATCTAGATGGCTATTACCGAAGGTTCATTGCAGGGTTTTCAAGGATAGCTCACCCTATCACTTCCTTGTAAAGGAAGGAGAATAAGTTTTTGTGGATAGAAGAATGTGAGAAGAGCTTCCAGTGATTGAAGTAGTTGGTAACTAATGCTCCAATCATGAGGATTGCAAATCCAAACGGGGATTTCGTAGTGTGAACATATGCATGCAAAGAAGGACCGGGAGGAGTCCTCAGCCAAAATGGATTTGTAATATGTTATGAGTCCAGGAAATTGAAAGAGCATGAAAAGAACTATGCAACTCATGATTTGGATTTGGCGGCTATTGTTCACGCTCTAAATAAATGGAGCCATTACCTAATGGGAAAGAGGTTTGAACCGAGGAGAGACCATAACAGTCTGAATTATTTGTTTGATCAGCCAACCTTGAATGCCAGGCAAAGTAGGTGGTTAGAATTCCTCTGTGAATATGACTTTAATATCAAGCATATCAAAGTAAATGAGAACAAAGTGGCTGATGGACTCAACAATAGACTGCATGAATTACATGCTACAACCATTAGCATGTACCAAACTGACATTAAGGGAAGAATTTTGGAAGTTGCAAATGCAGATTTGTAGTACATGGAGTTGGTAGGAAAGCTACAACAAGGTAAGATGCTATAGAAAGTGGAAGATTATAAGTTGGGAGTTGATGGAATACTCCTGTACAAAAACAAAGTTTATGTACCTAATGTCCAGTAATTAAAACTCATGATTTTGAAAGAAATGCATAATGTGCCTTATGTTGGGCACCCTAGATATCAGAAAACTGTGGCAACAGTCAACAACCATTAATTTTGGCCAGGTATGAAGAAATATATTACAGAATACATTGCCAGATGTATGGAGCGTCAGAAGTTTAAATCTGAGCACATGCACCGAACAGGGTTTCTACAGCCTTTACCCATCCCTAAGTGGAAGTGGGAAGTAGTGACAATGGATTTCATCACAGGATTGCCCAGAACAGGCAAGCAACATGATTCAATCATGGTGGTGGTGGACAAGCTTACGAAAGATGCCCAATTTATTCCATTGAAGACTACTCACAAGGCAGCTAACGTTGTCGATATCTTTATGAGGGAAATAACACGATTGCACGATGTTCCCAAGACAATTGTGTCTTACAAAGACCCGAAATTCACCTCAAAATTCTGGAAAGGGTTATTCAAAGGGTTCAGAACGAATTTAAACTTCATCATTGCTTACCATCCTGAGTCCGTTGGGAAGACAGAGAGGGTCAACCAAGTGATAGAAGACATGTTAATGATGTATGTGAAGGAAAAACCATCTAAATGGGAAGACTACCTACACTTGGTAGAATTCGCCTACAACAATGGGTATCAAGCATCACTGAACATGAGCCTGTTTGAAGCACTTTACGGAAGAAAGTGAAACACTCCAGTAAGTTGGGATAACCTAGATGATAGAGAAATGGTTGGGCCAGAGTTTCTCAAGGAAATGGAAGAACAGATGTTGAAGATTAAGAAGAATTTGAAAGCTGCCTAAGACAGGTAGAAGAGTTATGTTGATAAGAACAGGACCCACAGGGAGTTTAAAGTGGGTGATCATGTTTTCCTGAAAGTAAAAGCCAATAGAATTTCCCTGAAGCTGGGAATCTGTTCCAAGTTGGCAGCCAGATTTTGTGGACCGTTTGAAATCCTAGAAAGGATTGGACCTGTTGCATATATGCTTGCATTACCTGCATCCATGACTATACATAATGTGTTTCATATTTCATTGCTTAAGAAATATATACATGATGCTAATCATGTAATCGATTGAAATGTGATTCAGGTGGAGCAAGAAGGCATCTTGTAGGTGCATCTGGTGCGTATACTATACTGGAAAAGAAAGCAGCTCCGGAATCGAGCCATAGGGCTTGTAAAAGTCCAGTGGACCTGGTATAGTCCTAAGGATGCAACATGGGAGCATGAAGATGCTATGCGGGCAGAGTACCCACATCTTTTTGAAGATTTTGTAAATCTTGTTGTTGTTTTGTAAATAAGTTGCACTGAGGACAGTGCAAAAATAAGGGGAGGGGATTGTAATACCCCAAGGCCGAGCCCCTTCTGAATTGTAATTTTTCTTATAGACTGGTGAGCCAAGTGGTTATAAGCTGAAAGACTTATGTGTTTATTAGGCTGTTGAGCCAGATGCCAAGGCCAATGAGCCTGATTTTTGTATATGTAATTATGCAGAACATTAATAAAAATATAAACATTGATGTGTGTAGACCGACCATGAAGAAGAGTTATGGGGGACTAAGCTCCACTAGGTAGGGTAAGGAAGGGGGGGCTAAGTATTTGGGCCTAGGGGCTAAGCTAGGAGGCTTACCTCTAGAGGAATAATATTTTAATATTATTTCCTGGAGACTAAGGTGAACATGATATGTTTTTATTATCCTAAGTTCCTGGAAAGTGGGACGTAGGCTGAATGGAGCGCATGCATCTCCAGGAAGACAAGTGTTGACCTGGGCACATGCAGTTAAAGCTGAAGTGTCGGCTCATGTTGGGGGGATTCCCATTCTTCCATCCTCCGCTTGAGTTTGTGGGTTTTCCTCGACATGAACCTGTTTTCCCTCTGCGTCTGACCCCTGCATACTCTCATGCATCTTTGAAACCAGAAACCGTGAAGTTGTCCTGTGTTGCTTCCTGTGAAGCCGACGCAATTGTAGTTTCCTGAGCCATGTTGTGACTTAGTGTTAGGCCGTTGCCCTTTTGGGTGTCCATGCTCATTTTTCCCTGTTGTTGTTGCTGTTGTTGTCACCCGTACCTAGTTGTTGCTGAGTCGAAGACTAGTTGAAGAGGCATGTTGTCAGGCCTGTGAGAAACTCTCCCAGGTGAGAGAGTTTGTTGGGAAGTGAGTTCTCCTGGAAGGGAGTCGTGTAGAAACTACAATACTCTGATACTTCTGGTCTAGCATGTTGTTGAAGCCTAAGGTAAGGGAGTTGTACTAGCTAATGGACTTGTATTAGTGAAGTTGTATCCTCCTGGGGTGGAGCAGGCGTGTGGGGAATGAGTGTCTGTGGGTTGTGGGCGTAAGTGGCTCCTGAGATAAAAGATCTTTCTTGTTGCTTTCTGCAACTTCCTTGTTGTCCTTACCAAGCCTAGAATTCCCTTGCCCGATGGAGTTTAGTCCCAGCTCGAGGGTGATCTACTACTGAGAGTGATGAGAAGCGCAGTCTAAGGCTGGGAGGTTCGTGGAAGGTCTGCATGCAGTTGGTGGATTTAATCCAGCTAAAAGATAAGTATCATTGTTGTGCTTAATTATGTATTTTATGCATGTTTTGTGATGCTTGAATGTTATCATGTATTTAGTTGCATGTAGATTTTCTGTTAATCTTGTTTGAATCTGAACTGGTAGCAGTAATTCTGTGTTATCGTGATTAAGTGTTTTAGATTCATTAAAATGCATATATATCATATAAGTGTATATTATGCATGGTAGCATTACCTGATCTCGGGAGGGTTGGGGATGTTACACATACCCACTAACATCTTTCTCTTTCCCTCCAATGCTTTGTGCAGTCCTTGTTGCACCAACAAATCCCGCACCTTGAGCTTCCACAACTCAAAAGTTTTTCTTTCAATTAAATTTTTCCACCTAGAACCTTGCATTTGTCATTTTCGCCATTCTCTATGGATGACTCCTCAACTTTTCGACTCTTCCCTTGGCACTTCGAGAAACCCTCGACTAGAATCCTCCTTCGACTCTTCACTGATCGACCCAACCATGCAACCCTCAACTAGATTCTTCCTCGGCTCTCTACGTGCAGGCACCATTAACGGGCTCAACTCTCTACGTGTGGACACCATCAACGGGTTCGACTCTCTGCATGTGGGAACCTTCGAACGATTCTTCCTTGGCTCTCTACGCGCGGGAACGATCGGTTCTTTATTAACTCTCTACACGTAGACATGACCTATTCTTTCTCGACTCTAATACCAATTGTTAAGAACCAAGCCAAGCCTGCAACCAGTGATTTAATGAGCCTTCAAACAATGAACATTAATGAATGAAGAAAATGATTATAACAAATAGCACACAACAAATTTATGGAGGCAAGTTATCTTTATTGCTTTTGTTAATCGGTGAAGAAAATAAGATTAAAGAACTTAAATCACCTCATAGACTTCTAATTTAAACCAACAACAAGCTTTTACAAGGATATGAAATGCCAATTACCACAACTACGTTTGAGAAGAAAGAACCGAATTGTAACCATCGAAATGTGTTGTCACCATTCAACACAATGTGTTAATACAAGTCATCCTCTTTAATGTGTTAACGCAAGTTATTGTTTTTTCTTAATTTTAGTATCCAATGTTTTATCTCACTTGCACATTTTTGTTTCCATTATGCCCAATGATCTATATCTAGCAAAAATGAAAAAACAATAGAAATATTGGAAGAGATATTTTCTCCGTCATCATTTGGAAAGCACGCATATATTGACTCAAAATTTAACCGGGTTAATATATTTAACCTTTCCTTAATTGAAAACGGAATATATATATATATATATATTC
>ML780042.1:973572-1022676 GCA_009831015.1 Picea engelmannii
TATATATATATATATATATATATATATATATATATATATATATATATATATATATATATAAAATTTAAAATTCATCATGTAGAAAATGGGTATGGGTAATGTGAGTGAAAAATCTAGTTCAATAGTTTATAATGATATAAAATGTGAGAGTATCCGCCAACAAAAGTGGTCTACAATATGAGGTTTGCTCCTTTGACTCTAACTCATGCTATGCTCAATTATCCCTATCACTACTCAATGTATAATCATTTTCCATGGCATAGGTACACCCACTATGTTGTGTTCCAAGTCTAAGGGGATCTCTATTGGCTATGTCACTCAAACTCCTAGAGTCATCCCCTCAAGGTTTTGTTGTACTTATCGTAATGCATATACAGGGTCCATGGATTTTATTGGTGCTACTAGAACCTTTTCCTGTGCTTTTTACTTGTGCCAGTTCCTTGGGAAACTAAGGAGTCATACAAGTCCAATGTTTGTATGATTATTAAAGTTAGGGATTTACATTACATCCAAAAAATTATATATTTCAAAAAGATAACAAAAATATAAGATATAAAATGGTTAAAAACATTATACCAATGAGGCCCCATTGAGATATAGGGGGAAGTGCAAGATCCAGATCGTTTTGGAAGTAACTACTAGAATATGGGTAATTCTAGATGCTAACCAACTGGTCAGCCCACCAATAAAAGAATTCATCATTAAAGGCCTTTGTTACCTACCCTACCCTAAAGAAATACATAGGCTTAGTCCACCCCTCCATCTAATATCTCTAGGCCTTGGTGGTGCCACTATATTGTGGGGTAATATCAAGGGAGCCTCTTGAAGAAGAGTGCACATAGTATGCTCACATATCCAAAGTAGTATTTCCATCAATTTTCGCAATTAGTCAGATGGGATTTCATCACGTTTCATAGTAATTTAGTGCTCTCATCAAATTATTTTAGTGGGGCATATCATAGCATAATGCATGATTGGAGATGATGTCAAGTGTGGCATGGTTTATACCCCACTCAAGTGATAGCATAGAGGATGGTATGAAGGGAAGGATCAACCACATCCTTTATGGGGATTTATTTTTTCACTTTTTTGCATACCCATAGTGTAATAAATATCACTTAATATAATGTGATGCTCTATGTACAACCATTTTGTCCTCTTCCTTTTAGTCTAATTGGTTTTCCTTGATAAAGTCCATTCAATAAGTATATTTCCTCTATGTTGATCTATAGAACCTCATCATCAATCTAGAATGCCTTGTTGGTAGGGTCCTAATTCCATATCAATAGTTGTATCCACTTGGGGTTTTTCTTCATATTGGCACATCAAAATAACTTGAATAACCCATAGTCATGAGGTTCTTTAATGATGTTTTAGTCTTGGAGGGCCTAGATATGTTAGAATTCATCCTCTCTCTCCCACCATTTTCTTGGGTTCATCTTTTTTCCAGACATAAAAAACAATTTGGAAATTAACTATAACTGTTTTTTCTATTTTTTGGCATTTTTAGAGGTGCATGTGGCCTATTCTGGTGATAGTCAAACACACTTGTGGGTGTCCATTATCCCATCCATGAGTAGGAACTTCTACTCACATGGGCATAGAAGGATACCCTAAGAATGTTTTTGTATATTTCAAAATAATCCAACATCTCATAAAATCCAGTTTTTTAAAAATTGAATGGATGAAATTAAAGATCTAGGAAAGATGATTTACCTAGCTAGACTAGATTTTGAAACTAGCACTCATATCTTCCGTTATCACATGAACTTGTCAGAGTCTTGTGGTTTTGTGGTCGACACCTGAGTCTATGTCCTTGCCCTATTTTTCTCTTTTTTCACAGGCCATGTCTTTAAATTTTCCCTTCAGCCGACAAAGTCATTTTTGTTTGCCTCTTTCTGTTTGGGTACTCATCTCCTTTACCTATGTCACTGATCCTTTTGTTTTCCCGAACCCTCATCCAGTCGTCCAAGTATTTATTTACATAGGCCGCAGCCATGAGCACAAAGCGCAACACTTAGAGCGGTCTAATATGGACTCAAATCAAGCGAGAAAGTAAGTTCAGTTTTCAGTGGAGGAGTATACTCGAAAAGTCTGGAGCTGCAACAATCTTGACTGTCCATCGAGACAGCGTGCGTGGCGAGAGATCAACATTTTGCTGGCTCACAGAGTGGAAAATTCAAAGGGCAGAGTCGGGAGGACTCGCGAAGTGCGAACTCGCGAGTTGATCCAGGTCGTTAGATCGAGGAAAGTTGTGGATCGTTAATCTGAGGTGAGCATAGAATCAGAAATCGGGAGAAGGGAGGTGAGTAGTCTTTCATACTCCCGAGACGCGTAGTCTCGATATGAGAAGATTAGATCTAGGTCGTCTAAACCAGAGGGGCACGTGGTGAAAAATCAACAGATTCGCAGTTTCACGAATCATAGGTTTGGCTGGGAGTAGTGCGCAAGTTCGTGCAGTGAAAAATTACGAAGCGCCCAGGAATTGGGCCCATGGTCACAGCTCGAGGTCACAAGGAAGCGGGTCTAGAAATAAAGGTGAGTGCTTGTCACATGGGGCTGGTAGCTTGAGGTTCCAAGGAAGAAATCACAGCCATCGGATGCAAAGAAGATCTGACCATTGATCTGATAAGCGATTTCGTTGATTCAGGTATCGAGAAATCTAGAGACAAGTGACGTGAAGGCTTCCGAAGAGCGAAGTCCCAAAGTTCCTTTAGAGATTAGAATTAGGTCATGGCCCAAGGTTGCATGCAGGAAAAATGTGGTGAAGGAGAAGCTGGCACCAGGAGCTTTGGGAGCACGAAGGAAAGGGTGTGTATTTCACGAGACTTGCACCAAAATCTGAGGAGGCCCACATGAGTTAAAGAATGAGACCATCATGGTTTCAAAGTGTCAGGTTGACTCCAAGGGATGCTAGCAGCTCATAGTAGATCCCTAGGTGTTAAGCCTTGTCCTGATCCTGATGAAGGTAGTTAATGAAAAAAAGAGTGGTGGTTGAAACCTCGGCTCACTCCATAAATGAAAGGTATGGAAGGTCCGACCATGGGGACTGAACCGTCAACCCATGGTACTCCTGCAAACAGATTTTCCTACAAATCCCATGCTGATATGAGCTTGCATCTGATAGAAGAATGCTCACACAGTATGACAACGAAGACAGTTTTGATATTTTGTTAAGGGGGTCAACTGGTTGAGCAGAGCTCCCTATTTTTTGTAATGTTTTGATGCCAGAACTATTCTCTGGTTATGTATTGGATTTGAGATTTTCAGATTAATAGAAGTCAACGTCTTTTCATCTCTTTGTAAAAACTATGCTAAAACACTCGGGCATGGAGGATCCAGTCGAGGGTTGTAATGTTGTTCTAATGTAGGTTTGATTGCAGCGATATCGTGACCAGTTTTAGTCAGCTTCCTTGTGATATTTTCCCCTCTTACACTGAATGGCTCGGGCATGGAGGATCTAGTCGATTTTTTGTAGCTGCATGGCGATGTAGGTTTGATCATTGTGTTGTTGTGACTATGTTGTTTGGACATATTTCAGTGTTTGAAGCTTGAGCTTAAGAGTAATCTTGAGTCTGATTTTTTCTTCTCCAAGCTACTTGGAGGTCTGATGCCTATAGTAGTCTTGTCCACCTTTCTTACTAAGTCTTCCCTCTTCTCACACTTAAACTCAATTCACTGACTGAAGTTAGTTGTGGCCCTCACTTCCCTGTGCATTTCTTGTCCAGTTTTGTGTCGAACATCATTCATATATTGAGTTTTGTCCATTGACCTCCACTCATAAAACCAACATACACCCAAAACTCTGATGGGTATTGGGCTCATCCTCCTGCAATATGAGGGTGACTATCAATGCTAACATCTTCTATAATAAACTTTAGAAGTTTTGCACCAAAAAAAGTTTTTTCTCAAAAGGTAATTTTACCATGGTAAAAAGTGAAAATTGGGTTAATTTTATTTAATTTTATTAAATTTTACCCACATATATTAAATTAAAAGCATGTTTTTCTTTCTTATGGTGCTATTTGTTTTCTTTCCTGAGGCTACTTTTGACCAGATTGGCCTCGAGAAATTGTTGCTTATTGATTGTTAGAATATACAATGTTTGAATTGGCACCTTTGTGGTGATACATTTTTTTTTGACTTTGAGGTATAAATTTTTAACTCATGTGTAGTGATAGGTCATTTGTCTTTCATTATTAAACTTTGTCCATGTTTTGTACTTGTATGCGTTAGGATCGAACCTATCAAGTTACAACACTTAAGCCTTCTAAAATTGTTGCTTGGCAATACTTACACTATAATTCATACGTATCATAAGGCATATTAGTTATCATATTTTGGTTCACATGTAAGTTTTCTCATAGGACTGGGAGCCTCGTCAGTCTAACCAATGTCTTTGAGAAAAATTCATATGCCTCTATCTCATCTCTTTCTCATTATTCCATAAGGGCTCTCATTTTTGTTGGACAGTTGGTTTTCATTGATGTCAACCCTCGGAGAGTGATCTTAGAGATTGAAGTCAACCCTTAGTGATTGATGCCAACCCTTGGAGAAGTCTAGAAGCCCTAGAGATGTGGACGAGATTTTTGGACAATGTAGTTTCTTTCCATATGGCACTTGTCTCTTGCACTATATTTTGATATTCTTGTATTCTTTTTTGAGATTTTGTAATATGAAAATGATAAAACTATCAAATATTTTTAAAGAGAGGGAGGGGGGAAGAGTTGATACCTCTATTGTTTGTTGAAGAAGTTTGGTAATAGTTTATGTCAGCCTTGAAAACAGAACCTACCTTGAGTCTATTATCTCTACATTTGGGATTTAGTATTTCCTTCGGATTTTCACCATGATCTAGAGTTTTCCTTCAAACTCCTTCAAATTTGTTACACTTATAGTCATTATGGATCTATTCCTTAGTGCCTTATGTGTTGATGGCTTGTATCAATGTTTTTCTTTCACGTCAGTAGCTACCTGAGTCATTTATATGTCACGTTCTTATTCAAGGGAAACTCTGAGTTGATAACACTATTTTTTCGGTCATTTCTTAGTTTTCCTGATTGTCCACATTTTCCACTCCTTGAGTCAATTTATTCTTTCCATTTATATTCAACGATTTCATCTCATGCTAATGTGGAAGGTTTACTTTTCATTCCGAGGTTTACTCCTATCAACTACAATATATTTCTCTAGGAGATAAATCTAAATATTGATATCACCCTAGGACTTACTTTCAATGTTATAGGTTTCCTTACATTTAGTAGAGGGAATTCGTTAACATTCATTGACTGAGTGGTTTTTCTTATATTCAACATCAAGACATATATTCACATAATGGGACTTGTGTTGTACCTTGAATTCCATTTTTTTCAATGGTGAAATGCCTTGCCTCGGAAAATGGTTTTCATTAATATTATTGATTAGAGGATTTTTCTTATGTCCTATTTTCATATGGTACTTAGAAATTCATACTTAGGGGCATGTTCTCTTAACAATTTTGTGCCCAATACATCAAATGAACTTAATTTTTTTATCCTAGTTCATATTGGTTGATGTGAGAATCCTTATGGCATTTCTTTTTTCTTTTGATGAATCTCTTTCTATAGACTCCAACTCATTTTTATTTGGGAATGATATTTAGAGACCCCTATAATACCTTAGGTATTACAATCATTAGTGGTAGGTTCACTCACCCTCGACAATGGATTTTCATTAATTACTTGTGATTGATTAATTCTAATAAGTGTTCAATGCTAACAAATTTATTCTCACCTTTTTAGAATGTACTAAGTATCTTGGTTCCTAATATCATTATCAATGAGATACCTCTTGTTTTGAAATGATATCCATCAATAATCGATTGTATAGTTTATCCCATGTTCATGTATGACACATCTATTCACATGGTGTGGATTCATACATTGAAATGGATTTTGATTGAAGACCTTGGGTTGTGGTGACATCCCTCATTAGTGCTACCACTTAAGTTTGTTTACAATACCACTACTCTATACTACATTGGTACCATGGAGAACCATATTGTTATGTTCACGGTTCTAGTTGTTCTCCTCGTGTACACTGAGACATAAATCCACTATGTATATTTTTGTGGCTATGATGTTGTTTTTACATGGATTCATTGTGTATTGATTTGTGGCTATAATGTTATTTTTACATGGATTCACTATGTATTGATTTGTGGCTATAAATTTATAGTTCATATACTTCATGGATACATAGTGTACATGCTTTGGTGGCCATTCTTGGGTTTCCACTTGAGCATAGGTGTGCCTTCCTAGGGGAAGAGAGTTTTTTTTTAACTCCATTTATTAATGTGTAGGTGATTCTTTGACCCTTTCTCTATTAGATTCCTCCTTATTTTTCTTGTTTATCTTCTCTCATGGTTTATAATATATTTGAGCCATCGATTTCTCTTCTTCCCTCACAGGCATATGTTATACATGATTTTGGTTACTTACGACCTCAAATATTTGTAGATCCATTATGAACTCCTAGATATACAATTATGAGTATGTTGGGCATATTCTGGACAATCCTTCTTTGTGCTTATGCCTTCCCTTGAAGCAACCCATTATCACTTTCTAGTTATTAGTGAACAATGCACAAGTATATTAAAAAATCACACACAACTCTCTCTCTCTCTCTCTATATATATATATATATATATATTGCATGCTTTGAGTGCTATTAAAAATAAGGTGTACACTTGTACATCCTAGATCAATCATGGACCACATTTCCATATAAATAAGATGTTCAATTATGGGTAGTATTAGTTTGGATATCCTATGAATGATTAGGGATAATTTCTCTAGTCCCAAATCCTCTTATCAAGAAAAAACACTTTTTTTTGCAGGTTTGATATAGGATCCCTTAGGGTGTTTCAAATACATCCATTGGATCCCTTATCAATTCGATATCCTTATCCTTTTTATTTGAGAGAGATTGAATGGAGACTAAGGATGGAGGAACCTAGGTTGAGTGAGGAGGTTATCGATAGAAAATGTAGGTATATATATTAGTTGTAAAACTTTCTATTGAATATATAGATCTCTATTCTTCCCCACTCCTTGCCCAATTTTGATGCAACTAATAGTTGATAGTTTTACATTGATGTTATTGAATCAAATATTAGAAAATATAGACATGTTATGAGTATATTAATGCTTTTGAATATACTTTTATTATGTGAAATTTTATATATAAAATTAGAAAGGTATTTACTTTACCCAGTATGTGTAGATGTTAGAAGGATCTTAATATTGGAGAACCATCTAGAAAAATGATGATTATAGTGAAGAAGAAAGATCATTGTAGAAGGTATTCCTTATTATTATTAATCATTTTAGTTATAAAAGTATCAATTATGAAAGAAGGAATATAAATACCAATTTTTATATGTCAATAAAGAACACCCCTTGTTGGGAAATTAAAACATCACCCCATAGCATATTCCCTCTAATAGGTGATTGTATGTTTACTTCATTAGGAGGGGGACAATTTGCATGATAAATTTGGTTTGGAATAATGAAAGGTTCCACGTTTGAAATAAGTAGTGGGTATCCTCCATGGTTAACTTGACTCACATAATATGGCGTAGGTCCTCTTACATTTCAATATTGGGGAAACATTATTATATGACTACTCAAGTGGCTACCGAGATGCATGGTAAGAAGACTCATCTAGGTGATATGAAATACATTGAATTTTTTTTCAGGATATAGATAATTGACCTAAAAATATACTAAAGACAAAATAAAGGGAAATGAGGGGACTCCATAATCCAAGGGGTAGAAGAAAAGAAAGAGGAGAGAAAGAAAGAGAGAACTCACCAAATTAAAGAGAATGAAAAAAATTGTACTACCACACATAGTGTCAGGGTTGGGATGGAAGACCACCAAGAGCATTCACACTAATGAAGAGGGAAAAAGGAGAGGAGTTTCTAGTCAGTTTTAGGGTTAACTAATAAATCCTAGAGAAAGATATAAGAGGGTGAAAATAGATAATTAGGACCTTAAAACCTTGTTAATAATGACCTATGGTCATAAGTGCTTTGGAAAATTAAAGTAGGTAAAAAATTGAGTTTTACTAGAAAATTAAATGAGGAAATGAGAGCCAACTAATTAGGATTAATTAATAGATAATTCCTTTAGTGAGTTAGAGACCCTAATGTTGGAAATGAAAGAAAATAAGGAAGAGGAACTGATGATTCATTATTGTAGATGATGAACCTCCCTAGTATAAATTGGAGAGATCGAACGATCCTCCAATTGTGATCCACTGACCCATATTGGATCGTTATATAATATGTCATCTATCTTGGTGCTTTCTAGGTGAAAAAATTGGACGAATTGTCTTATAGAGCCCATTTTAGTGGGAGGTCCCACTTTGGAAGTTTGGGGTTTGAAACCTTCCTGATCCATTTTGAGGTATTAAATATCATTTTCAGGGGAAATATATATCTAATAATATCTCACAGCCCCTTAATTATATTCTACACACTAAATCCTTTCCAACAAAGAAAACAAGGAAGAGAAACTGATAATTCATTATTGTAGATGATGAACCTCCCTAGTATAAAGTGGAGAGTTCTAACGGTCCTCCAATTGTGATCCAGTAATCCACATTGGATCATTATATAATATGTCATATATCTTGGTGCTTTCTAGGTAGAAAAATTGGAGGAACTCGCTTATAGGGCCCATTTTAGTGGGAGGTCCCAATTTGGAAGTTTGGGGTTCGAAACCTTCCTGATTCATTTGGAGGTATTAAATATCATTTTTAAGGGTAAAATATTTATGAGAATATCTCGCATCCCCTTAATTCTATTCTACACACTAAGACCTTTCAAGTAGTTTGAAAATCAACTCAATCAAAGATCATATGTGGAAGTTATGCCTCTTGCATGTTGACCTACCTTGTTGACTATAATAGTATTAGTGGATGCCACACCAACCCCCATTACTCACACATGTGGGGCTAGCCCTCTTTGTAATTTTAAGAATATTCTAAAAGGTCTCAAGGTTGAGGATGCAAAAACCCTAACCCTAGACTACTATTGAACTATGTTAAATACTAGGCCACTAAAATGCGAAAGGGTTCAATTCTTTAGCAATGTACTTGTTCCATAGTTGATTAGAGCATCTAAGAGAGGTATTTTGAGAGAATAATAGAGGAGGTAGGACATTTTGTAGGAGCTATTCAGGACACAATGTTGCAACTCCATAGTGAGTGCCCCTTTCTTTATACTTGATTTTCATAACTAAAGAAAAGAGAGTAGAGAATAGGTCTCACCTTCTAGCTAGGTTTTATCCCATATAAGGTTTCCCAAGATATGTCTTATGTTCATTTTTTTTATGGTGTGCTCATTTGCCTTTTCTTTCATTTTTATATTTCAATTATTTTCATAAATTCAAACAATAAGCTAGTAATAATTAATCTAGGATCTAAGGAAATAAATTGCATAATCTAATATTTTAGAATATTACAAGTAACAAGATCTATTGTGAGGACTTGTTCCAGTGAAATATCCACAACACTTTATAGATCATCCACACCCAAAAATGACCTACATACCCAAATCCAAATTCCTATGGAGAGGACTTACCTTGATCTACAATACAAAGAAATACCAATGCAAGCAATAAATACTACATATATTACTGCAAATAAAAATCCATGAAATATGTAGAGTAAGAAAACATGGCACACTTAGAGGTGATTATACCTCCCTTTCCCTAGCTACGATCCTCCCTTAAGCTTATAAGGTTGACTTCCAAGGTATGAATGAAAGTATGCAAATGAAGATGTCTTAGGGTGAATCAATCAAACCTACAATATTGGATCTAAGCTAGCCAATAGAGTCCTTGTAAAAGGTGTTAAAGATGACAAGGAAAAGCTTCCCTGTGCGCTTGAAAGAAGTGGAACTTGTTAGCTAATCCAAGTGTGTACTTAGCAATTAGGGTTTTCAAAGATAGACTATGTGTTATGTAATTTGTGGATTCACACTTATGATACACCGAGAAAAATGAGGAAACATGAGGTATTCTCAACACCAAAAAATTCTGGATGAAGTAGGTTAACTATCTGCACAATCTATACACTAATCCAAAGACCAACCTATTCAATCTGAATAATTCTACTATTTCTCATCTACTTACACTTTAGATTCCATACACCCATATTTGGTAGACGTAGAATATAGAGAAGAGTTACAAGTAAATGTTACATTATGAGAATCCCGATGTTTTAGATTGAAGCGTAACTCGGGGAAAGATCGTTTTCGGTTGAAATTTCATGGAATTTGATAGAAACTTGACGCACCAAAAACACACTTGCTGGCCAAAGAGACTGGCGATGATTATGTCGAAGACATTTTTAGTTAATTTGAGGTTTGTTGGACTTGTGTTCCTATAATAACGTTGCTAGAGTCAGCCATGGTTTCAAAAAAATGTCGAGATTGATTCAGACATTTACTTCGTGAACGTCTTGCTGGTTTATTTGATCCAATGGGTAGTCATTTAACGTCAAGCTTGCATCTAATTCAATGAAAATTAAACCAAAATGGATTTAAAACCAAATTACGCGCTAAAATCAATAAAAAGATCCAGATCATCATAATATAACATTAAACATGCCCTTACAGCTACCTTCAACTCAGTTATTTTAATGCGAAACCAATGCCATTGGTTCTAAATTTGAGATTATGCTCTCGAGACGCTAATACTGTGCAATAGCTTGCACCGAATTTCTACTCAACGGGGAATTAGGTTTATGCAATAGAGTCCTTGTAGAGGTGCTAGAGATGACAATGGAAAGAATGCCTATGGGTTTTTGAAAGACAATGGAAAGAATGCCTATGGGTTTTTGAAAGGGGTTGCTCCGTATCTCCAGCTTCGATCAAGAGCTCCAATCCCGCTCAGCTCCGGGCGACGAAGCGACCAGACGAGGAGGCTGATCTGTCCATCTATCCCTCCTAGCCCGCCTTTTAGGTAGATCTAGCAAACAAGAGTGCTTCGCCATCGAGGGCAACTTGTTGCAGTATACTTCCCTCGCCAGAGGGTCATTGCAAGAATGAAAGGATAAAATGGATTTTGGCGAAGGATTTTAATTGCTAATTCAAGTGTATCTAAAAATTAGGTTTTTGAAAGATAGAAGAATTCAAGAGAATCAAATAAGATTTACAAAGAGGTATTGAATGATATATATTGGTAAGATAATGACCTCAAATAATAAGATAATGTTGGGTTTGTCATTGTGATATTTAAGTTGTACAAAACCATTATACCACACATGTTGTCTTGATGTTGCAGATTTGGTATAATTGCACCATAGATTCTAGAGCCCAAATCGATTGTATATTATGTAACTTATGGATTCACACTTACTGTATACCAAGAAAGAAACATGTGGTATTCTCAACACCAAGATATCAAGTAGGATTATGAAAGTTTGAGTCAAATTGACTATGTAAATAACATGTCCCAAATGGGTTGGGGTGGCTATGGGCCCAAATCAAGGAATACTAAGTGATCATGGATCTAATTAAAAGTTTTAAATACCCAAATGAATCTATAAGGTTATAAAGTACCCCAAATGGGTGTTCAAGATTTTCAAAATGTGTCAATTCTATGATCAAATGTTAGAGTGGGGGAGTTCCAAGAAGGTGATCCATCACATTAGAGTGGTAGTTGAGAGATATGGTGTCATCACTTTATGAGCATGCATAAATATGACACAAAAATAACCACATAAAGTAGGTCTTCAAGTGGGTAGGTGTATATAAATACCCAAGTATGAATTTAGTATAATACAAAACCTTCCACCTTAAATAAACCTTTAACCATTATACCTTAACCTTTAACCCTCTACTTATACCCCTTAACTCTAAACATTAATACTAAAAACACAACCTTATCCCTTAACCTTAAAACATTAACCTATATCTTTAAACCCTAATTACTCCTTAAGCACTAACTCTTAACAATCATCCCTTCACCCAACCTAAAAGTCTCTCACCATAAATGAATACTTAAAAGTCTTAAACTTTAACATAATCTTTTATCACAATGTTTTGACATTCAGTAGTCAAAATGCACTCTTTACAGGAAACCATGCCCAAAAATTAAAACACTCCATAGGGAGCAGAAAAACCGCATTTTTGTATTGTTAAAATATAGTGGTCGCCACCTTTCTTAGCATGTACTTCCCTCCCTCCAAAAACCATGTTAAACTATAGTGTTTGCCACCTTAGTATGTACTTCACTCCCTCCAGCAACCAAGCACGAACGTTCTCAATAGTAGTTGATGTAGGTTAACTATCTGCACAGTGGATACCCTAATCCAGAGACCAAGCCACTCAATGTGAATAATTCTACTATTTCTCATCTACTTACAATTCAGATTCCATCCTCCCATATTTGGTAGATATAGAATATGGAGAAGAGCTACAAGAAGTTAATGTTATATTATGAGAATCGAGATGTTTTAGATTGATATTGAAGCGTAACTCGGGGTTTGATCGTTTTCGGTTGAAATTTTATTGAATTAGATACAAGCTTGACACACCGAAAAAACGAAAAGATTAGCCATGATTATGTCAAAGACATTTTTAGTTAATTTGAGGTTTGCTGGACTTGTGTTCCTATAATAATGTTGATACATTCCGCCATGATTGATTCAGACATTTACTTCGTGGACGTCGAATGAAACATCCAAAGCATAATACGTTTACTTCGTGGACGTCCTGCTAGTTTAAGTGATCCAATGGGTAGTCTTTTTACGTCAAGCTTATATCTAATTCAATGAAAATTCAACCGAAATCGATTGTAATTTTCATTCAACCAAAAACGATTTAAACCCTAATTACGCGTTAAAATGAATAGAAAGATCTGGATCATCATAAAATAACATTAATCATGCCCCAGATCTGGATCATCATAAAATAACATTAATCATGCCACTGACAGTTGCCTTCAACTCAGTTATTTTAATGCGAAATCAATGCCATTGGTACGAAATTTAAGATTATGCTCTGGAGACGCTAATACTGTCCAATAGATTGCACCTAACTTCGACTTAAAAAATTAGGTTTATGCATAGAATTAGGTTTAGGGTTTTGGAAGTATGTCATTGGCCTTATCGATATGGGAATAGTGTACTTTTTATCTTACGTAGAAGAAACGCAATCCAATCATTTCAGAAAAAATCACGCATACCACCGTTAGAAAATTAGCTCTTCATATCAAGCTCCGGGGAAAAAATACTTTCCAAAAAAATGCCAGACACGACAACATTAATATAAACTATAACTGAACAGTATATATCATCACGTGTAGAAGTTAAAAATGATTTCAGGTGTTTGGTTGTGTTGTTGATCGGTTTGAAGAAACTCACAGATGCAATCTGCAATTTAGGTAATTGTTGTTGAAGACTCATCGACTCTACAAGATATTAAGCGTTCCTATAAAATGGCCGAATCCTAGATTACCCAGCAGTCAACTCCTGCGTAAAACAAACAGTACACTCGATAGGGGGAAATGGACAAACACTTGATATTCTTAACAATTTTGCTCGTGGCTTTGCCATCCATTCCCGTGTTCCATGCAGAATTTCCAGTTCCGTTGTTGTCTGCAGATTATTACGAGAAATCATGCCCGCTTGTAGTTCCCATTGTAAGTTCGGAAATGCATTCAGCAACTCTGAAAGAAGCTCGAATGGCAGCCTCCATACTTCGCATGCATTTTCACGACTGCTTTGTCCAGGTACTTTTTTTTTGTTTTTTCATTTCTTAGTTTACTCTAGAGGTTTAGCCATTGCTATAATATTTGGAATTAACGCAGGGATGCGATGCGTCTGTGCTGCTGGATGACACGCCCACGTTTATAGGGGAGAAAACAGCAAACGCAAATGTAAATTCGCTGAGAGGGTTTGAAGTTATAGATGCCATCAAAGAAAGACTGGAGACTGAGTGCCCCGGCGTTGTGTCTTGTGCTGACATACTTACCCTCGCTGCTCGAGATGGAGTAGTACTGGTATGCTATACATTTGTCAACTCCAAGGAGTTTTGTTAATCCGCTTTTTTCAATATTGTTGGGTATTGTTATTCCGTGCACCTGCCCTGTCCAATGCAATGCTTAGAATTACTATAGCTATTGATAATTTGTTTTGAGCATTGATATTCTTTTTGAGGTACTTGAATAGGTCAAATAAGTTAAATGTTTACATAGCCTGAATCTCTTATACAGCTTAAATGTTTGCATAGCTGGAGATCCTTAGATAGTTTTTACAGCTTAAATGTTTGCATAGCTGGAGACCCTTAAACAGCCCTTACAGCCTTAAATGTTTACTTAAATAGGCTTCTCACAGTACATTTTTCCTCCAATTTTTCCATACAATATTGTAGTGAATTTGGACAATATTGTTGTCCACAGCCACTAATAATCATATGTTTCATACTTTTTCTATGATTGAAATGTAATTTAGTCATCATTGAAAATACATATATTGTTTACTGGTTGCTTCTTGTTGGCTGGTTAGTTGGTTGCTACTTGATTTTTGTTTCTATAGTACTTCGGTAATAAATCCATAATACCATATTAAGTCTCTTCTCTTTGCTACTTATCCTTATCAGGCTGGAGGCCCATATTGGGACGTTCCCTTGGGGAGAAAGGACTCAACAACCGCTAGTTTGAGCGAGGCAAACATCAATATTCCCATGCCTACTTCAAATATCCAGACTCTCATTTCAAAGTTCTTATTACAAGGCCTGTCAGTCACAGATATGGTCGCACTCGTTGGTAAGTGAACGCCATGTTGCATTTTTAGATATTGATTTGTATTGGAGACAAACTTTTGTTAAAGTCTTTAGGGTTTCCCATTGCGCAGGCGGGCACACAATTGGACAAGCTCGATGCACAAATTTTAGGCAAAGGCTTTATGACGGCGAGACTGCGGGCAATGAACTCTATGCATCTGGATTGAGAGCAACCTGCCCTCCGTCTGGTGGCGATGACAACATATCGCCCCTGGATCATGCCAGTCCCACGTTTTTCGACAATTCATATTACACCAACTTAGTGAATGGGGAAGGGCTCCTCACCTCTGACCAAGAGATGTATTCAGATGGCCTGGGTAGCCTGGGGGGCGCACTGACGGCGCATATTGTCAAACATTATGCTACTGACACTCTGGAATTCGCCAAGCAGTTCTCGGATTCAATAGTGAAGATGGGAAATATAGTGAACCCTGAAACTTTTCTGACTGGTGAAATAAGGAAGAACTGCCGCGCAGTCAATCTATAAGGACTTGATTTCTTCGCGATTACATTAAATTTGAATAGTGGGGTAGAATAACAGAGCCGATTTTCTATAGAGATATCGCTTATTCATAGTAGGAAGTATATTTTTACCTCTGTTTTTCTCAAATTCTCTGTTTTTCTCAAATTCTATGCAGAAAGATTGTCGTGATATTTTGTCACAGTTCGTCCATGGAAATTATATATATTACTACGTTACGATGGTGCATTTGATTAAACAGTTTTTTCTACTGTGTATGCCATATTCATAAAATCACGGCAATATTAAACAGATCCAATTTTATATAATTTAATTGAGATTACATCTCAACTGAATGTATAAAAAATGTTATGCGCATACAATCACGCCATATTAAACAAATCTAACGTCGTATAATTTAATTGACTTTACATCTCAATCGAATAAAAAATGCCATGCTGATACCATCCCGCCAATATTAAACAAATCCAACGTCATATAATTTAATTGCATCTTGGAGTATACTTTGGGTTTTCAGTCAAAAGGTCATTTGATTTGAAATTTGACAATGTGATTTAATTTTAATGTTTTGGAAAATGATGATGATGATGATTAACGTTCACTAAGATGGATTGCTTTATCGGACCTTAAGAAGGTAAATGATTACTTGTGATTCTTTAGAATTTTACTTATTCTTTATGTATAGCTAAGATTACCCAACTTTAAAGTTTTATCAAAATTCAAAATAATTCAAAATAGATTTCAATAAAAATAAATTTAACTACTTTTGATTTATGTATAGCAATAGAACTCTACATCACTTTAAAAATTGAAATAGATTATACAATATTAATATTTAAAGTTTAAAGTTTTATCAAAATTCAAAATGGATTTCAAAATATATTAATAAAATTTAATTATAATAAAAAGAAATATTAATAAACTTTAATTACAATAAAAAAAAATTGAACCACTTTTTCTTTATGTATAGCCATAAAACTCTAGATCACTCAAAAAATTGAAATAGATTATACAATATTAATATTTAAACTTTAAATTTTTATCAAAATTCAAAATAATTCAAAATGGATTTCAAAATATATTAATTATAGGACCTTTATAAGGATCCTGAGTGTTCCAACTTCTTATTTATTATTATCCTTTTGGTCTCTATCCCTAACAATAGCTTTTGGATTTCTAATTATTGCCCATTTTCCTTCTTTCCTGGCTTCTTTTATCTTTTGAACTTCCTTCCTTCCTTAAATAATATATTTAAAAAACAAATATCATCTTCATTAAAAAAAAATGTTTTGGAAAATAAATATTAAATAATATCTTTTAAAAAATACAAATAGAAAAGGAAATATCATCATAAAAATAAAAAAAATAAATGAAAGAAAGGAAATTGAGAAAAAAGAAAGAAAGGAAATTGAGAAAGCTATTATTAATTAAATAAAAAAGAAAGAAACAAAAAAAATTGAGAAAGCCATTATTAATACAATAAAAAAACAAAGGAAAGAAAATTGAGAAAACTGTTATTAATAGAATAAAAAAATAAATAAAGAAAGGAAAGGAATTTGAGAAAGTTATTATTAATAGAATAAAAAAAATAGAATAGGAAATATCATTATAAAAGTAAAAGTAAATAAAAAAAAAATTGAGAAAGTTATTATTAATAGAATAAAAAAAATAAAGGAAAAAAGAAATCAATAAAGCTATTATTAAAATAAAAAAATTAGAATAGAAAATATCATTGTAAAAAAAAAATAAAAAAAAAATTGAATAAGAAATATCATATAAAAAAAAAATAAAAAATTGAGAAAGCTATTATTAATAGAATAAAAAATAAAAACACAAAATAAGTATTAATAAAATAAAAAATATATTTTTGATAGGATGATTTCATTTAAAAAAAAAAAATTGCTTCAAAAGTTTATAGAAATAACTTCTTTTATAAGAAATAATTGTTTTACATTTTATGTTAAATTTAATAAGAAAAATCATTTCAATAGTCGAAAATATCAAACATTAATCTTTAAAATATACTATTTTATACTTATATCAAATGGAAGTTTAAAAAATATATATATTCTATATAAAATAGACGTTTAAAAATGTCTTTTTAATGGTTTAAAAAATAATATATTCTATTTAATAATAATTTAATGTAATATTTTTTTTAATACTTGAATATATGAAAAATTTACAAATAAGAAAACCATAATATTAAGCAATATCTCTAACTCCAACATGTTATGGCTATAGGAAAATCCATATGTGATACACATATACAAGAGAAGTTCTTGGAAACTCAAATATTATGTAGTTCTAATGAACTTATAATATGTAATAGTATTATAATATGTAATAGTATAAGTCAAAGGCCAAATTTTAGTTCTATCATTGTTTTATCATTGTTTTAGTAACATTGTTTTGGTAACAGTGTAGTTAATTATGTTATTTTGTTTGATTTATTAATTATGATTATTTTTATTATAGATTTGTATATGAAATATAATGAAAAGGATTTTAATGGCTAAAATTATTTAAGCTTTCATAAAATCAAAATTAGTTTTTTCTTAAAAAAAACTTGAAGAAAGTACTCAACTATTAGGAACACTATTAGCGATGTCTTAAATAAATACCTTAAAAACTATTAACATAAAAGAGTACACAACTCTCGAATTGATTCAAGATATTCTCAAGTTTTTAGTGCTTAGAGGAGGTTGTGCTAATGGAAATAAAAATACTGGAAGTCACACATATACATTCGTTATATAAAATGATTTAGTTACTTATATATTTAATTGGCATTGTTCTAGTAGATCCACACAAATTGGACAAAGAAATGTGACATCTCTTTGTGTTCCAATGTTTTTTTTTATTGTTTTGTTTTATGATCATCCTAATTGTCAACATGTCTTTTAGGAGGCTCCACAATTTTGAGGAAGTGTGAGACTTTTTATAACCTCTTGGTTTCCATATTTTGATCCTAACACTGTGTTGATTACTAAAATTCTAATTTGGGTTTATCTTTCCAATTTGTCATTGCAATTTTGTTTTTTTATCAATTTTTGAGGTTATTGAGATTGATTTGGGCACTTATATAAAATTCGATCTTGAGAGCTATTTACATACATATGCATGTATATGTGTTAAGATAAACCTTAGTAAGGATCTTCCAAAAAAAAATGAATTTCAAATGGAAATTTTTTAAGTACATCCATATTTTGGATTATGAGAACATGACATCTAGGTGTGGGATATGTCATCTTCCATGTCATTTACAAGCTACTTGTCCCCATGCCTAAGCTCATCCTCCTAGGAAAAAAGGGACAAAACCGAAATCAAAGAGACCAAATTTTCCATAGGAATCAAGTTCAGATATTGATATTGAACAAAATGAGTTGAATGAACAATCGACCATTGACATTGGTTTGAATCAGGTTAATCAACAAATAAATGTTCTGATTGGAGAATCCACTCCATTTTCAAGGAATAGAGTAGAAGAAATGGATACATGGTTTTCCTCTTCGCAGAAGGTTGTGGTAGTTGAAGCCTCTCTAGGTGGAATGAAAATACATCATGAAATTGATAGCTTCAATTTAGATAAGGAACTAGTTCCTTCTAAGCATCCCAATCCATTGGCTTTTGATTCACAATTAGTTTATGTGCCTCCTTTAGGGTGGCAAGACGTTTAAAAGAAGAAGGGGAAAAAGGGAAAGATTGATGATTATTTCTCTAAGGGAAATAATTGAAATGTACATTACTATTGTAATTTTATTCTAGTAGCTACAGTCTACACTTGCACTCATGCAAGTGAAATATGTACTTGTACTCGCTTTACTATGTATTTTGATTTGAACACCTAAAGAATGTGATTTTCATTCTATATTGGAATAGAAATTGCAATATTTCTCTAGGAAAAAAGAAACATGAAATAAGACATAAACAAAAAAAAAAAAACTCCTAAACCTTTTTAAATTTGAACCACAAAAGTTTTGGAGAAACGTCTTAAATTAGAAGCTAAAAAGAATTGTAATATTTCTATGGGCGAATGAAACTTTTACCTTAAGAAATATTTATGAATCCCTTAATATTTTGGTTATTAACCAAACCCTTCTTATGGGGGAAAACATTTATAAGGTTTGAATTAAGCACCTTGCAAAAGGGAAAACGAAAGAGGTTGAATGATACCAATATAACATTTGAAAATGCAGACACTCTACTCATATTCCTCACATTAACAATATTTTTAATCTAGCACAAGGAAGGATTTCCTAAGATTTGGATAGAAAGCCTTATTGTTCCAATTTTTAAAAGAAATGTTGAAAAAAATCCTTTAAATTATAGGACTATTATGATAAAAACTCTTCTCACTATGTTGTATGGATAAATAAATTGGAGAAAAAGATTAGTTCATGGCTTGAAAGTCATGATAATAGAACCGAGGGGAATCCTAGTTTTTAAATATTCAACTTTAGACCTTGCAATCACTATTAATCAAATATTATCATAATGACAAGGTATCTCCTTTTATTCTTGTTAACTTCAAGAAAGTGTTTGACATAGATCCTAGAAATAATCTTTGCAAGAGGAGAGAATATATTAGGGTACATTTTTTGTTGAACTTCATAATAATAAGGCTTTAGGAGAGGGTCATTCCCAAGTTTATAAATAACAAGTGGTGGTAAAAGAATTAAAAATAACAAATCAAGAATAAATAAATAAATAAACAACAAAAAAAATCCCAAAATAAAAAAATGGTGGCCCGAGGGAAATTCCAGGAATCACCCCTCCCCTTATACCCACCCCAGGCACAACTAAACCCACCTATATTCATCCTCCTTCATATCTCTCCCCTCCTTCCCCTTGCCCCTCCTTCCCCTTGCCTTTCCATCCCTCCTTCCCCCCTCCCCTTCCCCTCTCAACCCATGGACCCAACCAACATGTGATGGGTCCCTTGGGAGCATGGGGAGGGAGGGGGAAAGGATAGGGGGTGAGGAGGGGAAGCAGGAGGGAGACAAGGGGGAGAGGTATGGGAAGTATTGGGGGTGGGGAATGAGTGTAGGTGGGTTCAACTACACGCAGGGGTGGGTACAGGGGAGGGGAAATCCCTGTAATCATCACGCCCCTGCCCCCCCTCCCCACCAACTTTTCGATTACCAGATTGTTTTTTTTATTTGTTTTTTTATTTATTTGTTTTTTTATTTTAAATCCATTTTTCTTAATTTTTTAATTTGTTATTATTATTTTTTAAATAAATTCTATTTTAGCTATTTCGTTAGATATTTTTTTTTTTTTTTTGATTAAATTTTGTTTTTTAACTTGTTTTTCTTAAAAATTTGATTATATTTTAATGTGTTTTTAATTTTTTGTTATAATTTTCTTTTAAAAATTGTACTTATTTTTATTTTTATTTTCTAAAGTTTTTTATTTTTTTATTTTATTTTTATTTTGGGTTTTATGTTTTTTTGTCTTTTAATTTGTATTATATATTTTTTTTAAAGTGTTATTTATTTATTTATTTTTTAAAAACTTCTTTACATAGTTTTTTTTTTCAATTTATTTAGTTTTTAATGTAAATTAAACAAATAAATAAAAAACAATTAATAAAAAAAATTCAAGTCAATTTAGGTGTTGATTTTAACTTTTTAATTTTCAATGGTACGAGTCGTTAGAGTCATGTTTTTAGTTAAGTTCTAATTTTAACTCCAAAAATAAAATTGGTACCAATGGAAACATCACTTTTCGATTTGAGGGTGAATTTTCTGCAATGGTATTGATTGTCCTGCCATAATTTTAACCACCTCGCCAAAAAAGGGTCTACTGATAGCATCACTTTTTGAAATGGAGGTTGATTTTGGTGTTTATGAGACAAGAATATGGGGTTTTGGGGGCAAAATTCTCATTTTGAGGTCACAATTCTCATCAAGTTGGAAACCATGTTTAACAAATCAACCAACATGTTTGAACTTCTTGGAACATGATCATTAATAAGATAATCAAAATTTCTTTCAAGAAGGTGTACCCTTAAACACTTTCTAAGCAATGTAGTATTTTTAACTAGAAAGACATTGTTCAACTGTGATACCAACAACTATGAATCCAACTGCACAACTAACTTGTAGATGTTGAGAGAAATGTATTTGGACATAATTTTGATTATTGGACTTTATTCCACAACATTGTTGGTTGTAGGGATGAGGTATATGCCCCTTTAACTCACCAATTTGTTTGTGGGTGAGAAGATCACCCATGTGGAAACATCAATGTTCAAGGTACTATGACTGTCACCATCCATGAAACGTACATAGATAAGGGAAGATGATAACATTTGAAAATCAATCACCAAGCATGATAAGCATGAACTGAATCAACCACACACAAAAATAAAAATCATTCACACCACACAACCCACTAAAAATATATTATTTACAAAGCACTACACAACCTAATGGCTCAAACATAATACCTTTTGAGATAGAGCCCATTGCAAGGCTCCAAAAAAGGGTTTCCTTCATATTCCACTAACGTGTAGGTCCCTTTTGTAATACATGACTAATTATGTAAGGACCGTGGCATAGGGGTTCGAGTTTTCCTACACCCAATTTATTATGATCTTGATCATAGAACAATACCCAATCATATTCTGCAAAGACATAAGTTCAAACACTTTTTTCATACTTAGCTTTGACTCGCTTCTTACGAGTCTCATTTGCCATAGATGATTTACGATGATTTTCATCCAAATGGGCCAAACATAAGAGACATTCTTCCTTAGCAAAAGTGTTCGGAAAGAGTTCTATGGATATTTTTAACAAAGGGATCTCACATTTGAGTAAAAGTGTTATCTCTACCTTTTGACGTTTGAATATTAAAAGATAGAAATGACAACCTCATGAGCATATGAATCCCCCCACGTTTTTAAAGAGGTGGTACCCCTCTTAGGTTGAAAGATATATCTGTGATATCTTGAATTAGGAGAATGATTAGGCAAAAAACCCTAGATATTTATTGCTTGAATTTATGAAATGATATAGTTCTTCAATAACTTGATATAATCTTTATGTGCAACAAGAAATCTCTTTACAATAAGAAAAGATTGAAGGAGGGCTTCAACATCAGAACTTCTTTGTGACCAACATCACATACACAATCTTCTTAATCATACACAAATACATCCATATATTTTTCACGAGAAATAGGAGAGGATAATTTAATCATCTCAGATAATTTAAAAAGAGTATTACTATGAAGATAAAAAAAACAATTTGATAGATCAATTTCAAAAATATCATACTTAAAAATAAAAGTTACAAGATACAATTGAAATCAACTCTGAAGTAATTCTTTGTGGAGTTTTATTCATGAAAATTTTTCTTCATTACAAAATATTTGGCAGTCATATATATGGTTGTACATACTCCATGATCATACAAGAAAATTCTTTTGAAGAATACAAGAATAATACTCAAGAACTCAACATTTTGCCCAATTCATAGACTCAAGCATAAAGCTATGATAAATGGTGTTGAATAAGAGAAAGAGTGGAGAAGATGGAAATCTTTCTTCGTTGATCAAAATCTTGGCAGTATACTCATGGATGTACCTTCTTCTTCCAATGATATTCTTCCCCGCCCCTTTGATAATTCTGATTGTGGAGCCCTTGATGAAGAACTTCTTCTCTTTTTAAAATTAGATTTTCTAACTACTTGAGTAGTTAGGGTTTTTCTTTTCTTTAATTTACCGTACAATTTTCTTCTCGAATCATTATCTTTAATTAATTCCTCCTTAAGTATTCATTAATGAACTCTTATCATTAACATATAGATATTTCAAATGGGTCCTGTTAGCTCTCCAAGAAACTCTTTGGGGTTGAAGCCAAAGATGCTTGGTAACTTAAGAATATGATAATTTAGGTATGTTTGGATCAATGGGATAACTTAATGGCTAATGAAAAGGAAATATTATCATGCATTCGAATAAGACAGTGCTTTTAGAAATCAATAATTAGATAGAGTAATTGGAACAAGGTATGAAGAATACTAGTCTAGATAACCAAATACAACAGTGTGTAGGGTCATACAAGATAACAAGAAGTCCTTTAATTCAAGTTCATGAGCTTAATAAGAACATAACAGTTCTTAGAAGCTGAGCTAAACTGAAGTAAAGTATAGAATAATGAAGTACATGAACAAATCTGACATTTACAGCAAAAGAAGACTGTGATTCTATTATCAAGATAAGAGTCTTAGTACAATAGAAAAATGTATCCAGGATTGAACCCTTTGTTCCTCTCATATATTTAGCTTTATAGCTTTACAATAAAAATTCAGATCCTAGAAGAATGGATCAGATATGCTAAAGATAGAAAGTCAAGATTCATCACCCTTTAAATCCTCTGATTCAAATACAATTTTGTGAAAAGAAGAAGATTCAACAAAAGTAGACTTAATGGAAGGTGTTCTAGGTACAAATAAAGAAGCAATACCTCTTGAGATATCTGATCTAGATGTCCTTGCTACTTTGGAAGTTTGCCTTTGTAGAGATCTTCCTCTTCTGATGATCTTCTTGAATAAGCAACAGGAGTTGCTGGTGGCCTCTACTGATTTGCTCTGATATGAGCCCTTCTCTTCGAAGCCACAGTTCTTCAATGGAGTCGCCAGATAGAAAACTTCAACCAATAAAATGTCCAGACTTTGTCTATCATCAAAGCTAGATCTATGTCGTGTCCTAAGGAAGTTGAGCTTCAATCTCCTCTCCCCGGCAACGGCGCCAATTTGTTAGCTCTCTAAGAAACTCTTTGGGGTTGAAGCCAAAGATGCTTGGTAACTTAAGAATATGATAATTTAGGTATGTTTGGATCAAGGGGATAACTTAATGGCTAATGAAAAGGAAATCTTATCATGCATTCGAATATGACAGTGCTTTTAGAAATCAATGATCAGATAGAGTAATTGGAACAAGGTATGAAGAATACTAGTCTAGATAACCAAATACAACAGTGTGCAGGGTCATACAAGATAGCAAGAAGTCCTTTAATTCAAGTTCATGAGCTTAATAAGAAGATAACAGTTCTTAGAAGCTGAGATAAACTGAAGTAAAGTATAGAATAATGAAGTACATGAACAAATCTGACATTGACAACAAAAGAAGACTGGGATTCTATTATCAAGATAAGAGTCTTAGTACAATAGAAAAATGTATCCAGGATTGAACCCTTTGTTCCTCTCATATATTTAGCTTTATAGCTTTACAATAAAAATTCAGATCCTAGAAGAATGGATCAGATATGCTAAAGATAGAAAGTCAAAACCATTTTACAAAAAGAGAGGAAGAGATCCTCAAAATGAGGTCAACTCCTCATTCTATGGTCTTCAGATCATGTAGAACCTCTATGCTGTGCAGATAAGCCTTCCAAGGTTGTTTGACATCTCTTGAGGAAGATGAAATTCGAATTTGCCAAGTTTAGAAAAAAACCTGATTTATTTGCCCAAAAATAGGTGCCAAATCAACTTGAACACCTCTTCTAACTCTTTTTCATCAAAAGTGGTTCTTAGATTGGCTCCTATAATTCAATATCTATCTTTAGAAAGAGTTTTCAAGAGATTCGGCTGAGAAAAACTTCGATCTGGGGAAAAATATTCCTTCGCTACCATGTAACAGGTTTCGGTGGTTAAGGGAGAAAAAATATGGGCCTGTTAACCACCGAAAATCTCTGCTTTTGGTGATTAAGAGAGAAAAAATAGGTCTGTTAACCATCGAAACCTGTAACTTTCGAAAAACGGATCTGTAGCGAATTAATTTTCATGAGAATCGCAATGAATCGGCTTCTATGAGATAGAGATGAGGAATAACAACAAACTAGGATTTGATTCCTAAATCAAAGGGATTTCAAATGATAAACTTAAATGGGAAATCATCATGGTGATATTTCTTGGAACTCGGTTTTATGAAAGTCACGTGAAATAAAAGAGTTAGGCAAAATTAAATTGATAATGAATTTCTGTGTATGCAAGGTTTTAAATGTGAATGGACAGATGGGGTTTAACAAGCACCACAATGCATCAAACTTCGATCAAGAACAATCATACCACATTACATCACCAATTAGCTTGATTTTCGGCAGTTATCAATCCATTATTGTGCTGGATCATGCGAAAACACGGGCTCTGATCTTTCCACGTTGACACGTTTTCGATGGTTAAACGAGTTTTATTTTTCTCTTTTAACCACTGAAAGCCAAGGTTTTCGGTGGTTAATGAACTCTTCACAGGTTCGCCTAAATCACCGAAAACTGTAACTCTCTCCTTTGCTTAAGAAAATCAATTCCCATGTTTGTTTCAAGTTTATTTACAAACAATAGGCTCTCTAACAAGCCTATAAAAATTTAGAAATAATTTTTTGGAGTTCTCTTTGTCACCTAAAATTGACAAAAATGACGGTGCTATTTTAGGAGATAACAACTGGCTCCTACTCGGGGATGGAATTCGCCCAGTGAGGTTCCAAGAATAAGCAGACCTGTGCCTGTCCATTTAACCTGAAAATTCTACCACTTGCTCAAAAATCATTCACAATTTGTATTGTGTTAAGTCCATTGGGCTATGGAGTCATCTGGCCTGAGAAAATTATCTTCAGACAACCTATAGCCTACTCTACTTATTCAACCAATAACTGAAAACAATCTAAATGCTCATATGAAGAGCTTATTCAGTTGCCTACTCCTACACTAACCAACCATACTGCCTCTTGGTTAAGTAAATGCTGACTTCCATAACAACCATCCAAGTAACTTCAAAATTGAAGAAACCTTGTCTCTTTCATTGCTCAACAACTGATGTTTGAAATGTAACAATAGTGAATAAAACTCATTCAGGAAACTATACTCACCCGTAAACATGAGAGAGATGAAGAAATCTGAAATTTTCAAGTTCCTTGAAATGTATGATTCCATGAAGGCTGCCACCGGGTCTTGGAAACAGAGATCAGAAACATACCGATCCTCAGGAAAAAACTGTACATTTATAGCAGTCTCCCGCTCATCCGTGACTATTCCTTTGCTAGAAGACTGATCACCTTCTAGTTCTCTTGAGATTAACTTGTGATCATTAATCATAATGAATTTATCTTCAGAAAAATGGTCAGAGGATGATAATGAAACAATGTCAAGATCATAAGAATAAAGATCAGTTGAAAAAATATAATTTCTTATGCAATCATTGGTTACCATAGGCTCATCATGGTTAGCAAACTGATCATAACATTATGACTCATACTTGTTTCTAGAGCACTCAGCAAATATTGAAAAAGTCTGACTTGAATCTGAAATAGACTCACATGCTCGTTGTTGTTCACAAACTGCTTTACATTCATAATCTCCATGTTCAAAATCTGAACCATACTTACTGTCTTCTTGATCCAAAATGGAAACATACTGACAGTTTTGTTGCTCATAAGGATGCAGATTTTCAGAATATGATAGCATATAAGTCCTCTTGGCAACATAGATGTTCTCTTCTACCTCATGAGCATCTTCAAACAACTGAGTTAAGAATGAAGACTTCCTTTCTAGCAGAAGAAGGGAAAGTTCTGAATGAAGACACATAACATAATGTATCATGGCAGTTGTCTTTGTTGGTTGGACCTTCAAAGGCATGTCATGGTAGATGTTGTAAAATCTTTGATTGAATATAGACAAAGCTTCACCCTGCTCTCTCTTCAAAGCATAAAAATCAACAAGGTATGAATCTAGTGATTTGTACTCACCCCAGTACTTCACAAAAGCATTAGAGAACTCAATCCAAGAGCCAATAGAATCAGCTCTCAGACCCTTAAACCATGCAGCAGCATCTCTGATTAGAGATTTAGAGAAAAATCTCATGATTACATCTTCATGAACAATCTTAAAACGATCAACAAAATCCTCAAAGGATTCCAAGTGCCTCTCAGCTGAAACTTGATTCTCTCCAGAAAACTGGGGAAGATATTCATTACCGTCAAGAGGATAAGGATGAAGGGGATAGGGCAACCTTAAAGGTTTAAACATCTTCATCCTGATCTTGGTTTGAAAAGTAGTGGGCTACTCTTGACGGATAAGAGGTTGATGAAAAGTTTCAACAGTAGTGACAACAAGTACTGAAGTCTGAGTAGGTTTAGAATCAATTTCAATCTCTACAGAGTTATATGGCTGAGTAGATTAAAAAGGAATTTGAATACAATGTTCATCTTTATGAATGGGCTGAGGTACAACTGTTGAATCTACTTCTACAATGAAAGCAGGATGCAAGCTTTCCTCTTCTAGGGTGGTATATATACAAGAAGAATGATAAGTTTCTGAATATACAAAACAGAAAATAATTCTCTTAACATGCGAAGGAAAAAGCTTGAAAGAGTTGATAAAGAAATACAACAGTTCATGAAGCAAACTGATAAACTGATATCTGGATTCAAACTTCAGCCTCTTCATCTTCTATCAACTGGATTCTCCCTAGTGGATTATTTGTAAACTCAAATGGATCAGGAAAATTAGAAGCTTTGCAAAACTGTCCTAGCAGAAGGGCTTGGTTTCCTTCTTCTTTAACAAACAGATTTCGCAGAATAGACTCTATCATAGGCAGACTGGTATGGGTATAGGTATAGATCTTTTTTGGTTTTGTTTGCAAAGAATTCAAGGAAGAGGAACAATCCTCTTTAGGGGCAGATGGTTCAACCTCTTTCCCTAACCTATGTACAGAAAAATTCTTAGGAAAAGGATTTATAACAGTAGAATCTATAAAAGGTTCATCACCCTTTAAATCCTCTGATTCAAATACAATTTTGTGAAAAGAAGAAGATTCAACAAAAGTAGACTTAATGAAAGTTGTTCTAGGTACAAATAAAGAAGCAATACCTCATGAGATATCTGATCTAGATGTCCTTGCTACTCTGGAAGTTTGCCTTTGTAGAGCTCTTCCTCTTCTGATGATCTTCTTGAATAAGCAACAAGAGTTGCTGGTGGCCTCTGCTGATTTTCTATGATATGAGCCCTTCTCTTCGAAGCCACAGTTCTTCAATGGAGTCACCAAATATAAAATTTCAACCAATAAAATGTCCAGACTTTGTCTATCATCAAAGTTGGATCTATGTCGTGTCCCAAGGAAGCTAAGCTTCAATCTCCTCTCCCCGGAAACGACGCTAATTTGTTAGCTCTCCAAGAAACTCTTTGGGGTTGAAACCAAAGATGCTTGGTAACTTAAGAATATGATAATTTAGGTATGTTTGGATCAGTGGGATAACTTAATGGCTAATGAAAAGGAAATATTATTATGCATTCGAATAAGACAATGCTTTTAGAAATCAATAATCAGATAGAGTAATTGGAACAAGGTATGAAGAATACTAGTCTAAATAACCAAATACAACAGTGTGCAGGGTCATACAAGATAGCAAGAATTCCTTTAATTCAATTTCATGAGCTTAATAAGAAGATAACAGTTCTTAGAAGCTGAGCTAAACTAAAGTAAAGTATAGAATAATGAAGTACATGAACAAATCTGACATTGACAGCAAAAGAAGTCTGTGATTCTATTATCAAGATAAGAGTCTTAGTACAATAGCAAAATGTATCCAGGATTGAACCCTTTGTTCCTCTCATATATTTAGTTTTATAGCTTTACAATAAAAATTCAGATCCTAGAAGAATGGATCAGATATGCTAAAGATAGAAAGTCAAAACCATTTTACAAAAAGAGAGGAAGAGATCCTCAAAATGAGGTCAACTCCTCATTCTATGGTATTCAGATCATGTAGAACCTCTGTGCTATGCAGATAAGCCTTCCAAGGTTGTTTGACATCTCTTGAGGAAGATGAAATTCGAATTTGCCAAGTTTAGAAAAAGCCCTGATTTATTTGCCCAAAAATAGGTGCCAAATCAACTTGAACACCTCTTATATCTCTTTTGCATCAAAAGTGGATCTTAGATTGGCTCCTATAATTCAATATCTATCTTTAGAAAGAGTTTTCAAGAGATTCGACTGAGAAAAACTTTGATCTGGGCAAAAATACTCCTTCGCTGCCATGTAATATGTTTCGGTGGTTAAGGGAGAAAAAATATGGGCCTGTTAACCACTGAAAAGATTTGATTTCGGTGGTTAAGAGAGAAAAAATCTAGGTCTGTTAACCACCGAAACCTGTAACTTTCAAAAAACGGATCTGTAATGAATTAATTTGCATGATAATCGCAATGACTCATCCTCTGTGAGATAGAGATGAGGAATAACAACAAACAAGGATTTGATTCCTAAATTAAAGGGATTTCAAATGATAAAATTAAATGGAAAATCATCACGATGATATTTCTTGGAACTTGGTTTTATGAAAGTCACGTGAAATAAAAGAGTTAGGCAAAATCAAATTGATAATGAATTTCTGTGTATGCAAGGTTTTAAATGCGAATGGACAGATGGGGTTTAACAAGTACCACAACGCATCAAACTTCGATCAAGAACAATCATACCACATTACATCACCAATTAGCTTGATTTTCAACGGTTATCCATCCATTATTGCACTGGATCACGCGAAAACACGAGCTCTGATCTTTCCACGTTGACATGTTTTTGGTGGTTAAATGAGTTTTATTTTTCTCTTTTAACCATCGAAAGATAAGGTTTTCGGTGGTTAATGAACTCTTCACAGGTTCGCCTAAACCACTGAAACCTGTAACTCTCCCCTTTGCTTAAGAAAATCAATTTCGATGTTTGTTTCAAGTTTATTTACAAACAATAGGCTCTCTAACAAGCCTATAAAAATTTAGAAATAATTTTTTGTAGTTCTCTCTATCACCTAAAATTGACAAAAATGATGGTTCTATTTTAGGAGATAACAGGTCCTTTTCATTTTTTAATAAAATATTTTAAATAACTTTTATTTTTCAAAAATTTAATTAATTGTCCTTTTAAAGAGGAGGACTGTATTTTAATTTTATGGAAGTGATGGTAAACTTTTAAGCCATGGAAATAACTTTAGCTTTGGTCTTCATTGTCTTATATTTCCAATGATATAAAGTTTGCCAAAATCTATCGCTCTGATCTCAAGATATGAGCTCGTGAAGTTGAGTTTTCACGCAGATGCATAAAACATGAAGCTGACCGATATTTCAATTTCTGGGAAACCCATGGCCACTTTCAACCATTTAAACATATATCATCATCTTATTCGTCGAAATAAATTTCCAACAGTATAAAATTTGCATGATTCCGTTGCCCGGAGCTCAAGTTATGGTCTTTAGAAGTTCGTGACTTAGAAATTGTCGATCAGATGTCTTGGGGCAATCTCAACCCTTAATTTGTGTTTCATGCTCCCTTTTGAAATTTCGACTTGTATTCATAAAATTCATCCCACATGGATGGGAGTATGAGACTCTTAATGGTATATAATGTTAAGTGTAACATACACTTGACAAGAAATAAAGAAGAAGCCATGGATTTAATTCGACCTCCCTTAGAAAATTAATTAAATAATAATATTTTAGATAACCAATTAGCCTCCACCCGGTCATTGATGAATCAACCGCTAAAATATTTCCATGTGTCATTAATAGTAATTTTCCACATGTCACCAATAAGATCACCATATGTGTCACTCCTTGTATGCTGCCATGTGTCTCCATTAATTATCTTCCATATCATCAAATCATGGACTGCCACTTGTAATTACATGAGTTGATGTTGGATCTCCCATGTGGAATCCCTCCATAAGTTATTTACATTCCCATATGATGCAATGAATGATTTCCATATGTCATAAGGTGAATGATTTGTAATAAAATATTAAGAAATAAGTTTAAGTGTGAAAATGGTTAAGTGTGGGAGAGTGAATGAAAGGTTAAGTGAGGGGGAGGGGAAGTTTGAGGGTGTTGGAAGTGAGGGGGGGAATGTAGATGGTCTAGGTTAGGGAGTGACGTAGGATGAGGTAAGGGGAAGGGAGATGAGTGTGGAGGGCGAGTGGGTTAGTGGGGGTGAGGGATGTGAGGGGCTTGAGATGTGAGTCCGCGAGTCCAAGAAGGAGGGTTGGCGGGTTGGTGGGGTGAGGGATGTGAGGGGGTTGGGAATATGAGTCTGCCAACCCATGAAGGAATGCGAGTCCAATAAGAGGTTAGGGGGTGGCATAATTAGAAAATAGATTAAGTAGAGAATGTGGTGAGGGGAAGTGGAGGGATATTAAGTGGGTGAATGAAAAGGGTGAGTCTGCAAATGATTATTAAAATAAAATTTAAGTATGGAGTGTGAGGGAGGTGAGAGGAGTGTCAGGTTGGTGGGTGATGGGTATGGAAATGCGGCGGGTCCGCCAACCCATTAAATATTACATTTAGTTTAAATGTACAATAATTAAGTGAGAAATGGGAAGGAAGATATAAGGATAAGGAGGGATTTTTAAAATAAATTTTTAAGTGTTGAATAAGAAAATTTCTAAGTGTTGAATAGAGGGGGGATGAAGAGAGAGGTGGGTGTCCACGAGTGATAGTATAGAATATTTTTATGGGTTTTGAACCCGCAACAAGAATAAAATTATGGATCTTGGGCATGAGAAATTGAAGAAGCCAAGGGTCTTGAGCTCTAAAATTTAAATATATTTTCAAAGAAATTGGCTTCATTCCATATGGAATAGGCACATTTTTATCACTTAAACTCAAACCTAGATATCTTGAGCATACAAACTCATATTTTCGATCCGAAAAATGTGTGGTGAAGCTGAGACTAAGGGATACACCATGGACTTATAATATTTAAAAAACTTTCTTCTTTTGATATCATTTTGTTTATGAATCCAAGAGAGGGAAAATATAGATGACCAAATTTTGGTCAACAACTGGCTCCAATTGCGTGATAGTGACCCCCTATGGTGTTGTACAGGATAAGTCATCTGAGAGGGGGGGGGGTGAATCAGTTGTATAAAATTTATTTCATTTTATAATAAGATTACTTATTAATCAATAAATCATGCCTTTAACATTTAACTTGCAGTAATACATTTAACCAATAAATATACAATCACATAAATGAAACAATGACACGGTGATTTTTCATGAGGAAACCCAAAAGGGAAAAACCTCTTCTTCTTATGAATGAAAGGAAAGCTCCAACTCCTCTTTGCATTCTTATTTTATCTGAGCTACAACCCAGATGAGGCTGCTACCTCTGTTTCTTCAGCACCTACTGAATGGAAGCTACAACTCCCAGATGTACAAGCACCAACTTGTATAGGAGACTTTTACAGTCTCCCCTTGCTCCTCCCTACCACCCTTGAATCCTTCTCTATCACTAAGAACCTGGAAACCAAATCTTTATCTTCTCTAGCAAAGGATTCATCATTCAAGTCCTCTCTGTTTATATAATCATATCAAAATCCATTCTTCTCCCCTTGATCTCTGCTATATCTTCATCATTTCTTCTCCCTGCCCCTGTATGATTTTATTTCGGTTTTATATTCATTTACAGAAAATGAGTTTTACCTTAGAGCTACGGCTGTACCATTAATTCCATACGCACCAACATTCATCTCACAAAATTTCACTTATTTCTACCCTGTACATTTAGAGCGTACACTCGAACCCTTAGGCTTCGAAGATTTAGTTACAATAATTGAATAACTACATTACAATGATTATTATTGGTCAAGGCCTCAAGAAGAACCGTAGCCACACGATCAGTTTAAATATTTAACCAACATCGTTCGATGATCATACATTTGTTTTGTCTCAACATAGAATAACCCTTGAGTGCTTCGGCAAGACACTTGTGCTTAAACCATATGCACATTGGCTATGAACACGGGCTTAACTAAAATGCGTTTCGCATTTCGGCATTTCAACGTTTTGCATTTTGGCATTTCGGCATTCATGTGATGAAGTGTCTCGACACTCCAAGTCGTGATCCCCGAAATGGATCTTGATCAATGGTCCACAAAACTTCATAATCTGATCCCTTCTTTTCTTAATCTAATGGCTGACGGGATTTCGGTGTTTTTACTTTCGGGTTTTTGAGACTCACAATAGCCCCTTTCGACATTTCAGCTTTTAGCGTTTCGGCATTTCGGGACTTCGTGATGTTGGAGTTTTTGCTTACCATGAAAAAATCTTGAAATAGAAATTCTTGGAATGACGTATCATAGTGACATTACTTAGGATGACGTGTCATGTGCTGGTCAATCTCCTATCTCCAAAATTCAAGCTAAGTTTGTTGACTCCTCTTCCAAGGCTCGTTTCACATGTGACCTCAAGTTATAACCAAAGGCTCACCTCCTGGGTTCTTCGCAGTTTTGCATTTCGGTATGTCAGGAGGCATGCTGATCTCCAAATTAGGAACCACGGTGCCTGTGCAAACTGATCCACGGTGCCTGTGCAAACTGACCAACAAACTGCCCCTTTGGCTTTTTAAAGTTTGACATTAATGACAAAAACCAAGTCCTATGCAAACTTCCCTACTGTGCAAACTGCCCTGTGCAAACTGCAAGCCCTGCCAACAAACTCCAACATATGGGTTACTGAGAACACCAAAATATCAAGACCATTTTCCCTCTCCATCGGGCTGTGGAGTCATCTTCAAAATAGATTCTTGTAGTTCTTCTTCTTTCATGGAGTTATCTTCATATTTCAATATAAATACTTCCTTATTATGCAAAACTTGAACCGAAGAGACAAAATATATACATACATGATCTACCTACATCACTACCTTTCTTGGAAGAAAGAGGCACCTTAGGTGTAGGTAGATTTCCAGTGGATCCATTCAAGTATTGATATGATTTGTGGAATGAACTCCATCACTATGGAACATATTTAAACTTGTACCAATGAGTCGGGGGCACTCTCAATGTCTACTGGAGAAAAAATGAATCGGGTGTGCTGAAAATTTGATTGCACTGTTTGGCCAACAATGCTTTGGAACCATAATTCAATGAATTCAATTCGTGGCTGCTCAAGAATACTATTTATTTGATTGGATGAGGAGTTTCCAATCATAACATTCTTTCATCTCTCTCCTTGTCTCCAACAACTTACAAGGTTCTTGATTCATCTACAATGCCTTAAAAGACTCTTCCTTCTTGTAAAGACAATCTTCCTTATCATTCTTCTCAAGATTAATTTCTTTCACCAATTATTCTTCCTGCTAATATTATTTAGGATTTTCATCATATGTTACAAGGATGAAATCTTCTCATGCATTTGGTGGATGTTCCTTAATTTCATTGTTGAACTTGTTGCTCAAAATATTTTCATATAGAGTATATGGGAGGCTGGAATTTTCTTCTTGTAAATTGGAATTTTCATCTTCATATTCAGTAATATAACTTGACTTAGAAAAGTGATCCAATATTTGATTAGATTCTTCTTCAAAATTAGTCACTTCATTATCTTGCGTCCATATGGGAGAGGGTGGGTCGGAAACAACATTAAAACAATCAACAAAAACACATGAATGCACTCCGAGGATGAAATTTTTTGCATATGAATTTTCTAACACATCCCAATTGGTAATGGAGTTAGGAATTAGTGAGCTATACCATTCAAGAGCATCGCCTTGAGGAGTTTGTAAAAATAATCTAAATGTAACATTGTCTTCAATGAGGTTGAAATCATGACATGTACTTTTAAAATTAAATAAGGGTTTCTTTGCATCTTCTGAAGCATCCCCAAAGAATGTAGAAAAATTTTCAATAGAAATATCAGGCATTTGAAAATCTACTTCTTGTATATTTAAAGTGGTTGTATGAAATTGCTTCCTTCTTTGAGAATTTGTTCCTTTTGTTGCATCTCTTGAAACCATTAATGGGCTTGGTGAAGAAAATAAAGGAGTATCATGACATGAATGAAATTATTCATAGGAGTTAGAATATACATCTTCTTGAGATTCTTGAGTCTTTCCAATGGAGTTGCCAGGGAGATCATTTTCCTGAATCTTTGGTGCTTCTTGGGTCTTTTGGAAGTTACAAAAAAGTGCAACATATTTCAATAATCCTTTTATAAATCCCTTGCATTTAAACAAGCAACAATTTTTTTGAATTTTCTTTCGAAGATTTGAACCATGGAGATTTTGGTTTCTCAATCAAATATGAAGTTGGGCCTTAAGTATCTCGAAAATAAATGGCTCCCCAGTGGAGTTTCAAAAAATGTTGATGTTTGAATCTGTCATATATCGAAAAAACAACCTCACGAGGATATGAATCCCCCTACATTTTTAAAGAGGTGGTACTCCTCTTTGGCTGAAAGATATATCCATGATATCTTGAATTAGGAGAATGCTTAGGCAAAAAACCTAGATTTTTATTGCTTGAATTTATGAAATGATATATTTCTTCAATAACTTGATATAATATTTATGTGCAACAAGAAATATATTTACAATAAGAAAAGATTGAAGGATGGATTCAACATCAGAACTTGTTTGTGACCAACATCACATACACAATTTTCTTAATCATATACAAATACATCCATATCTTCTTCATGAGAAATAAGAGAGAAAAATTTGATCATCTCAAAGAATTTTAAAATAGTATTTCTATAAAGATCAAAAAAATAACTTTAAAAGAGTATTACTATAAAGATCAAAAAAAGAATTTGATTGATCAAATTCAAATATCTCATACTTAAAACTCAAAGTTACAAGATACAATCAAAATCAAACCTGAAGTAATTCTTTGTGGAGTTTTATTCATTAAAAATGTTCTTCATTACAAAATATTTTAAATTCATATATATGGTTGTACATACTCCATGATCATACAAGAAAAGTATTTTGAGGAATACAAGAAGAACACTCAAGTACTCAACCTTGTTCCCAATTAAGAGACTCAAGCATAAAGATATGAGAAACGGTGTAGAAGAAGAGAAAGAGTGGAGAAGATCGAAATATTTCTTCGTTGATTAGAATCTTGGTTGTATATATATGCTTATACATTCTTCTTCCATCGATCTTATTCCTTTCCCCTATGATAATTATGATTGTGGAACCCTTGATGAATCACTTCTTGTAATTTTAAAATTAGATTTTCTAACTACTTGAGTAGTTAGGGTTTTTATTTTCTTTAATTTACCGTACACTTTTATTATTGAATCATACTCTTTAATTAATTCCTCATTATTTTTTCATTAATGAACTCATATCATTAACATATGAATATTTCAAATGGGTCCTTTTCCTTTTTTAATAAAAGTTTTTAAATAAATTTTATTTTTCAAAAAATTAATTAATTGTCCTTTTAAAAAAGAGGAATGTATTTTAATTTTATGGAAGTGATAGTCAACTTTTCAGCCATGGAAATCAATTCATATGTGATATTTATCGTCTTATATTTCCAATGATATAATTTTTTCCCAAATATGTTGCCCAGATATCAGGATATGATCTCGTCAAGTTGAGTTGTCACGCAGACCCATAAAACATGAAGTTGATTGATATTTCAATTTTTGGGAAAAATGTGGCCACTTTAAGCCCTTTAAACCTGTAACATAATCTTATTCATTCAAATACCTTTCCTATGGTATAAATTTTTCATGATTTTGTTGCCTGGATCTCAAGTTATGGTCTTCAAAATTTCATGATTCAGGAACCATCGATTGGATGTCTTGTGGCAATCTCATCCCTTGATTTGTGTTTCATGATCCCTTTTGAAATTTCGACTTGTCTTCATAAAATTCATCCCACATGCATGGGAGTATGAGAGTATTAATTGTATGTAATGTTAAGTGTAACATACACTTGACAAGAAATAAGGAAGAAGAAGCCATGGAGTTAATTCGACCTTCCTTAAAAAATTAATTAAATAATAATATTTTAGACAACCAATTAACCTCCACCTCGTGCCCGGTCATTGACGAGTCATCCAATAAAATATTTCCATGTTTCATTAATAGTAAGCTTCCACATGTCATCATTAAGATCACAACATGTGTCACTCTTTGTATGCCTCCATGTCTCTCCATTGATTAACTTTCATATCATCCAATCATGGGATACCACTTGTCAGTACATGAGTTGATGTTGGATCTTCCATGTGGCATCCCGCCATGAGTTATTTTCATTCCCATATGATCCAACAAATGATTTACATATTTCATGAGGTGAATGGTTTGTAATAAAATATTAATAAATAAGTGTGAAAAGGGTTAAGTGTGGGAGAGTGAATAGAAGGTTAAGTGAGGGGGAGGGGAAGTTTGAGGGTGTTAGAAGTGAGGGCGGGCGGGAATGTAGATGGAAGAGGTTAGGGAGTGACATAGGATGTAGTAAGGGGGAGGGAAATGAGTTTGGTGATGATCCATGTGGATATCAGTGGCCACCCACCTATTCGAACTGGCTCAAAACAATTTGTTGGAATATATTTCTTTCTTTGTTCATAATTTTTCTGGATATCACCTCTCCTTTATTTGTTCATAAACTGGATATCACCTCTCCTTTCTTTGTTCATAATATTTCTGATAAGGAAAATATCACCTCCACACTCCTTAAGGTTCCCCCCCATGTCAAACATTGGTGGGAAACTTATCGGGAACAAAGTTCCATAGAGGATTTTGGAATATGTGGGGTCGAGCCCACTGAGGGATTTTTTTGTGGATGCGGTCAAGGAAAAATATTACCTTGTTGGTAACTATGACAACCAATACATGATATGGAACACATTATTGAAAGATAGGGGACAAACAATGTTAGAGTTCCCAAATAATTTCCATACCTTGTGCATCAAGATGGGTATCAAAGCCTCTGAGCGACATCTGGTTCTGAAATACCACGGGGCTCTGCATAGGTACATCCAAACCGAAATGGATTTCCTGAACATCTCATCACTGGGAGATTCCTATCTATATGCTGTCAAAATCGATCAAGAATTTAGGCACCAGAACAAACGAGAGTTCCGGTATGCAAATACACAACAACTAAAGTATGATAAATGCAACCCGAACAAATAGTCTCCTGAAAACTAGTCCAAGCCAGAGGAAAAAAAGGGTCACGGGAAGATGAAGAAGGACACTAGAAAGTGGTATGATTTCCACAAAATCCCCTGGAAAAACACTGATGAATGTCGCTAAAAACAATAATTGGTGGTCGAGATCAAAGAAAAGGAGTCAAACCTTGATTCGGAATCTGATTCAGAAAACAATGGGAGAAGAAAAATCATCGACGCAGATCCCACTGCTATTATCATGACCGCAACGATTCAACCAGAAGAACCAACAGATCTTGAAGAGGGGGAGAGCCTCTTTCATTCACAAATGTGGGTGAAGGGGATCCTGTTGCATTTCATTATTGATAACGGAAGCCAAAATAACCTCATCTCAGAAGAGGTCGTCAAATAATTGGGATTGTCGACAACACCACACCTGCAACCATACAACATCGAGTGGCTTCGTCGGGGATGATATCTCCGTGTCAGACAACAATGTTGATTGTCATACAACATCTAGCCCTTCAAAGATGAGGTATTATGTGATGTTTCCCCATTGAATGACTGTGATGTTCTTTTGGGCCAACCATATATGTGGAAGCGCCATGCTATTTATGAGTCTTGACCCCGTAGTGTAATTGTTACTATGGGGGGTCATATCTACAGGATACTAGAGGTAGTTCCAACTATTATGCCACCTAAACAATGCCACAAGGTAGTATCTCATATTACAAAATTTATCTTCTTCACAATCTGTTCAAAAGGTGAACATAAGGACACTGCAACCACTGCAGCCTCAGTCCAAGCACCTTCTATCTAGAAGAATCAGGTCAACAATATTGAAGAAAAGCATAAATATTCCTTCTCCACACAATCATGTCATTAGCTTCTCAACAACCTCCCACAAACCAAGCAACACAACTTCTCCAACAAGGCAAGCAACTCACCAAGGTTCAGATTTAGCAAGCGTTTTTCCCTCTCCCCTGGGAACTCAATGCAATGGATACCATTGATTCCTAAGGAGAGAGGATTGATCCAGGTGGATATCAGTGGCCACCCACCTATTACAACTGGCTTAAAATAGTTTGTTGGTAACTTACTATTTTTAGCAAATTTTTGTTTCCTAAACTTTCAGGGCCATTTTGAGGGCCTAACGACAATTTTCCGCAATCAAACACCTCAATCACAACCAAAGGCTTTGATTTATCCCCCAAAATGAAGCTCATCATTGATACCTTTCCAACGAGCTATTGTGCACCACAAACAAAGATCGTATTCCAAAGTTACGCCCCTGGGAAGTTGATACACCAAACTACCCAAAATGAGGTCCACAAAACTGTTGGCTTTTCATCTTCCAGGGTTAGGGTTTTGGATTTTCTTTATGTTAAAAATGTCTTTGGAGTCTCATTGTAAGAATCATCTTCTTGTGAATGTGAGTAGCCTTCACATTTCTTCTCAGAGATAAGCTGCCACCATTCTAGCGAGTAGTTCACTCTATATTACTACAGTTTTGTACATTTCTCTCATTAATATAAATTGTGTATTATTTTATATCTATACCTCTTGTTATATATCTGATAAATATTTTTTATATTATTGTATATCTTGCAATATCTCTGTATATTTTTGTGTTATATCTCAGCTCTCATTTCGTGCTGAAAATAATCCGGATCAGGTGGGTAAGTGGGTTAGCGAGGGTGAGGTATGTGAGGGGGTTGGGATGTGAGTCTGCGAGTCCAAGAAGGAGGGTTCACAGGTTGTATGGGTTAGGGATTTGAGGGGGTTGGGAATATGATTTCTCCAACCCATGAAGGAATGTGAGTATGCTAAGAGGTTAAGGGGTGGGATAACTAGAAAATAAATTAAGTATAGAATGTGGTGAAGGGAAGTGGAGGGATACGAGGGTGAAGGGAAAGGGTGAGTCAGCGAGTGATTATTAAAATAAAGTTTAAGTATAGAGTGTGAGGGAGGTGAGAGGATTTTCAGGTTGGCAGTTGAGGGGTATGGGAATGTGGCAGGTCCACCAACCTACTAACTATTACATTTACTTTAAATGTAAAATAATTAAGTGAGAAATGGGAAGGAAGATATAAGGAGACAAAGGGATTTTTAAAATCATTTTTCAAGTATTGAAGAGAGGAGGGGTGAATTTATGAAATTATATAGTTCTTCAATAACTTGATATAATATTTATGTGCAACAAGAAATCTCTTTACAATAAGAAAAGATTGAAGGATGGATTCAACATCGGAATTTATTTGTGACTAGCATCACATACAAAATATTCTTAATCATATACAAATACATCCATATCTTCTTCATGAGAAATAGGAGAGAATAATTTGATCATCTTAAAGAATTTTAAAAGAGTATTACTATGAATATCAAAAAAAGAATTTGATAGATCAATTTCAAATATCTCATAATTAAAACTCAAAGTTACAAGATACAATCGAAATCAACCTCGAAGTAATTCTTTGTGGATTTGTATTCATGAAAAATGTTTTTCATTAAATAATCTTTGAGATTCATATATATAGTTGTATACACTATTGGATAACTGAGAGGGGGTGAATTGGTAATGAGCAATTTTAGTACTTTTAACCACAGTATATTCTTCAACAATATTCAATAGTTTATCATTAGCATTCAATATATCATCAACAATATAATCATAAACAACATCACATCATAATAGATACATAGTACACCATAATTTACATGGAAACCCAAATGGGAGAAAACCACATAATGATTTTCTTATCTATCAAAATAATACATTCATTAGAATCACCAACTTCTCGATTCTCCAGCTACAATTGGAAGGAGTCTCCAACCCCCTATTCTTAGGCTCCAAACTAAAGGAAGATACAACTCCTTTAATTCTATGGTTCCAACTAGAAGGAGGCTACAACCCCCTAAGTTTCTGGATCCAACCAAAATGTGGCTAAAACCACCTATCCTTTCCCCTTCCAACTTCCCTATAACATAAATGTAGACCAAATTTCTCTATCACAAACTCTACCATTGTCACTACCACTATCACTATCACTCTATCTATGTCATTGTCACTCTGTCTCTGTCACTATCACTTTGTCTTTGTTTCTATCAGTCTGTCTTTGTCACTGTCACTCTGTCACATCAACCTGTATTTGCTCATCAACCAACTAACACCTTTACCATACCATGCATCAACTGTGTACCAACATATATATTATCGTATGTATCAATCATGAACCAAAGATACATCAATAAAGAATAGTGAACCATGAACTAGAGCATCAACCATGTGTAACCTATACCATGTACCATACCATCAACAATCTATAGATATGTACCATATCATCAATGAAGTATCTCAAAGAACCAATGCATGCCCCTCATTCATATGCTACCATACAACATGAATATACCTCAACCATGTACAATCAACTCAAATATATAAACTATAAGAACCATGTCATATGTTGAACCAGATATAAGAGTGATCCTCACTCAGTCAAGCAACCAAGATATACCATATCCAAATACCAAACCAACTATACCAAGTATGCCTCAAGCATACACCATATCATGAAAATAAGTAACCATCAAAACTATTATACAACCATACCAATAACTTTGAGGCTTACTTGAAACAATAATATGTTGACATGTAGACTTCCTTCAGACCTTTAGGGACATGGTACCAACATCTACTCAAACCTACCTTAGATTTTCACAGATACACAACCTTCTCTTCTATAGCTTACAGATATCCGATCTTTCCTTCACTGCAGACCACGTACATCCGTGCCATTCTAACCTGCAACCCGCAGATACTTTAGAAAATAATTTTTGTTGCAACCCCAAGACTTTCTCCTTCGACCTTCCTTTGCTACCTCAGGAAAATGTCGTCACAACCTTATCAAAATATCACTAGTTCACAAGATAGATAATCAATAAATGAGTCTGTGAGTATACTTGTCAATGAATCCTTGAGGTGTTTGTATAATTTTTCATAGTAACTTCTCTCCTTACTTTAGGGATTTCTTGTTGCAACCACTTTACCCTTTTTACCAAGACTTGTAACAAACTAGGGGCTTCTTGTCCACTCTTCAGAGCTTCCAACTTTACAGGGCCATATCTCCCTAATCGTGATGAACCACATGGAATTCCACATATCACCAAAAATGGAATTACAAATTCATCCATATAGGAAGTTCTTTCATGCATTCACACTATCCTCTATTTCCATATTCTTCATTCAACTTTGGGTACCAAAAACACACTGTTGGGGCTACCAGAATCCTTCAAAGGTTGAAATCAATATCTAAGATCACTCGCCAAGGGTTGACATCAATGACAACCAACTGTCCAACAATCTCCCCCTTTAGCATTGATGGAAACACTTAGGAATGATAATATTTATGCCCATGCTCCCCTTGTGACCATCACTCCCCCTATTTGCATGCTTCTCTCTCTTTGTCTCCATGCCTTTCTCTATATCCCCCCATTTGAAATCAATGACAAAGGGTAATCCTCCTCTGAGGGATACTCCCCCTATCTATAGGCCTCTGTTATCTCTACTGACCTTTATCTTCATTGTGCTTCCTCGTGTAACTCTCTGATGTATATGAAAATCATTCAAATAGATTATTTACTTGAACTCTTCAAGACTTTTGTTTCTCTCCCCATATCTTGTTAAGTTTGAGTCTGTGTGGATCACTGTGGGGTAGAAAATATTCCAAGTTTATATCACAGATACTCAAAAGGTTCCATTTCAAGCGGTTTGGTGAAGATATCTGCAATATGCTCTTTTGTCTCGAAATACTCAAGCTTGATGTTATTTTTTGTAGCTTGTTCCCATAAGAAGTGACACTTGATCGGAATGTGATTCGTCTTAGAGTGCATCACTAAATTATTTGAAATATTGATGGTGTTGGTGTTGTCACAAAGTATTGAAATGGGTTCATGATACTTTACTTGCATATCCTGAAAAGTATGCTTCATCCAAAGAACATGAGTACAACAAGCTGCTACTACAATGTATTCTTCCTCTATTGTGGACAAGGATATCGATGACTGTTTCTTGCTTAACCATGATACCAAGCACTCACCCAAGTAGAAAGTTGCTCCACTTGTACTTCGTCTATCATCAATGTAACCTTCCCAATCTGCATCTGTGTAGGCAACAAGAGATAGATCCTTCCCTTTTGGATACCATAAACCAAACTCTTTTGTACCTTTGAGATATCTAAATATCCTCTTTACTACCAAAACATGTGATTCCTTTGGTGTTTCGTGAAACCTTGCAACCTGTCCAACTTACTACATCACATCCGGTATATAAGTTGTCACATAAAGTAAGCCACCAATCATTGATTTGTATTGTCTATGATCTGCGTCCTTGGACTCATCATCCTTACTTAACTTGCAACTTGTCTTCATAGGAGTATTGACTGGTTTGCAATCTGTCATTCCAAACTTTTTCAACATTTCTCTGATATACATTGCTTGAGAGATGAATATACCTTTGTTGATCTGACATATTTTTAGTCCCAAAAATAAATTTAACTCACCAAGAAAATAAATATCAAACTCATGCTGCATGTCTTTGGAAAACTTCAGACTCATCCTGTCATCGTCACTTCCGAAGATAATATCATCCAAATAGATTTCAATTATCAATATATTGTATCGATCCACCTTTATGTAGATATTTGTTGTCTACATTTTCCTTCTTGAAACCTTGTTGTTGTAGATACTTTTCCATTCTAGAGTACCATGCTCTAGGGACTTCTTTGATACCATATAAATCCTTCTTCAACCCGCAAACATAATTTTTCTTCTATGACAACTGAAATCCTTCTGGTTGCTCAATGTAGACTTCTTCCTCTATATCCATGTTTAGGAATGTTGATTTCACATCCATATGATATACTTTAATATTATTGGAGCATGCATAAGCTAGTATTAGTCTGATTGCTTCCATACTGACAATTGGCAAAAACGTCTCTTCAAAATCTATAACTTCAACTTGAGAGTAACATTTTGTTAGGGTCCTAACCCACACATAGGTAGAACAATATATTCGGATGTAATAAAGGTCAATATTAATAAGGCCTTTCAATAAAATAGAATAAGGCAGATGTAAGAAGACCTAATAGAATCTTCCGCTTCTAGAAGGATCTTCCTCTAGATGCTTCTTTTTAGTATAAATAGGAGTTGAGGGTATGAGAACCCTAGCTTGGATATTATTGTAATAGAGATCTTCTCAACTAGAGGTTTCCCCCTCCAAGAGGCCCGTGAACATTGCTTTCAGATTCAAAGTGCTATTTTTTTTGTTATTCTTATATCATTTCAGCGTTATTGTGGTGAATGTTCTGGTTATATTGTTGTTATTCTGCCATTACTAGCATTTTATTTGTTTTGCATACATTTTATATCTGTTATATTACAAGTGGTATCAGAGCACTTTCCTCGGCAGAAAGTGTGGGTTAAATTTGTTTTCAGGGTAGAGATGTATTCCGACGTCTTTAAGCCACAGAGATCTGTCGTTATGCGCATAAACCCACAGTTGAGGGATTCATACACGCAGGAAATACAAGTGGTACTTAAGCGCACATCTGTTGGCCACCCGTGTAACCCCGTTGGTACCCCTTTGAGAGGTAGCGCATCAAACAACACCTATGTACGGATCGACCTAGATTACCTGAAGGCCTCTTTAGATAAACCGATCGGCCGCCTGACTGCTATAGTGTCACTGAGAACAACACTCAGGAAGATACTCTCTAGTACCTGGGTAGTCGGGTAGTATGGCTAAGGGTACGGTCTATCCTCCTTAGTTAGTTCCATGAGATATTGGGTCGAGTACTACTGTTGGACCCCGCACATATATCAGAGAGTTATAGCACAGGGAAAACCCTTGTCTGTAGAACCCTTGAATACCTAACCCTTGGGGACATAAACATAAACAAATTAAAATAGACAAGATCTATTGTCACACAACTGTGTTCGGGTTGCCAAGTAAATACACATTTCTTTCTGGTTAAGCATTTGGGCATTTCCTCTCTATAGTATTCTTCAGACCGGAGTATAACTCCGTAAATAAATATTAAAAAAAAATAAAAAATGAGTCTGGAATTTTTTTCACCATTATTTCAGATCTATTCCATTGGATTCATCTCTTCGCCCTTATCACATTCATCCATATCATTTTTTCGGAAAATTGTTTTTACCCCGCCCGCCCCTTTTTAGTTCCCCCATCCTCATGGCCCATACTCGTAGCCAAGACTTGGAAGCTTGCTTCAACACCTTACAATCTGGTCTCATTGAGACCCAACAAGAAGTGAAACAACTCAGTGCCAATGTCACTGCCATCAATACAACCATGCAGTCCTCAATGGGAGAAATCAAACAAGACCTCACCACCCAGCTTGAATCAGTCTTTTCGACACTCTGCACCAAACTGCATATCCCTACAGATAACCCTTTCTGTTCCTCACCCCCACATACTGAAGGTGACCATTCCTCTCATTCCCATACCTTGAAAAACCATCACTTTCAATGTGACCTATGCCTTCCACGGGTGGATGTGACCAAATTTGATGGCTTGGACCGCACTGGTTGGGTAACCCAAATGGAACATTACTTCTCTTTATACAACATTACAGATGACTTGGACAAACTCCGGTATGATGTTCTCCATCTAGATCAAGAATGTTGGCAATGGTGGCAATGGAGAAAACATTATCGTCAAGGGTATATTGCTTGGACACAATTTGTGGCAGAGCTTTATGAACGCTTTGACACTGACACCAACCATTTGGGTTGTTTGACAAATATGAAACAATTAGGAACAGTGGAAGACTTTATAGCTTCCTTTGAGCGTCTGGCTTTTAGAACAGAGGGCATGTCTGATGCCTTTTTCCGAGAGTGTTTTATCAGCGGCCTCAAGGATGAAATTCGGGCCCATGTCCTCATGGCTCAACCTGAGAGTTGGGTGGAGGCTACCAAAAGAGATAAATAAGCACAACGTGTTGTATCTTCTCAAAACCGCAAACCCTCCTTCATCCCTCGCCCTAAACCAGTAAATCCCACTACTCCCTTTGCTCCACTAAAGATCCAAAAAATGACCCGGGCTGAAATGGCTGAATGCCAACTCAAAGGACTTTGTTATAACTGTGATGAAAAATATTTCTCAGGCCACAAGTGTAAATAACAAAATCTTTTTATGGCCATCTCCGAGGATATTTCAGAAGAAGATGAAGAAACTCCCTCTATGTCTGAATCACCTGAATCCATTGACATAACCCCTCCCTCAGACCCTCCCGAAGTAGAACCAGTCATTTCCCTCAATGCTCTCATTAGATTTTCTGCTCCCCAAACCCTCAAGATAATCAGTTACATCAAGCATCAGAAGGTCATCATTATGGTTGATAGTGGCAGCACCCATAATTTTATTCATCGCCGCATTGCCCAAGAAACTCATTACTACATCCATGCCATCAATAATTTCCAAATCATGATTGCCAATGGTGGTTCCATGAAATGTGGAGGGCATTGTGAAAATGTGCATCTCCAAATTGGTGACTACCACCTGAAATCCCATATGTTTTCTATCAACATGGGAGGTTGTGACATTGTGTTGGGTGTGAACTGGCTAAGGACTTTGGGTCCCATTCTCATGGATTTTAAAGACTTACCCATGCAATTCAACCAGGAGGGCCACCAATATAAGTTCCAAGGCATCACTGCCAGTTCACCTGAGATCATTAGTTCCCATCACATGGAAAATTTGCTAAAAATTGGTCATTCTGGTGTTATCGCCCAACTCCATGCCATACAAGAAACAGATACATCCTTCGTACCGCAAGACCTCCAAGCCATCCTTTTTAAACATCAATTGGTATTTTCCACTCCCCAAGGCCTCCCTCCTTCCCATGGTGTTCATGATCATTCCATTCCCCTTGTACCAGGAAGCCTTCCTCCCAATATCTGTGTGTATTGTCACCCCTTTTCCCAAAACAATGAAATTGAAAAAATGGTCCAGGAACTCCTTAATGCAGGTGTTATCCGCCCTAGTACAAGACCCTATTCGTCTCCTGTGGTCATGGTTCTGAAGAAAGAAGGTTCTTGGCGAATGTGTCCTGACTTTCGTGCCCTCAACAAACTTTCCATCAAAGACAAATTCCCCATTTTTGTCATTGATGACCTCCTAGATGAATTGAGTGGTGCCCAATTATTCACTAAACTAGATCTTCGTTCGGGATACCACCAGATATGTATGAAAGAGGCGGATATTCCCAAGATTGCCTTTAGAACTCATGAGGGCCACTATGAGTTTTTGGTCATGCCCTTTTGCTTGTGTAATGCCCCCTCCACCTTCCAAAGCCTCATGAATCATGTCTTCCGTCCTTTTCTATGCCATTTTGTCTTAGTTTTCTTTGATGATATCCTCATCTAGAGAAAAACCTAGACATACCATCTTGCTCATGTGGATCGAGTTCTCCATCTACTCTCTCAACACCAACTTTTCCTGAAACAGTCTAAATGTGCTTTTGGTGCCTCAGAAGTAGAATACTTGGGTCATCTGGTTGGCAAAGATGGCGTCAGGGTGGATCCTAAAAAGATTGAAGCTATGCAAGACTGGCCTCACCCAAAGACTCTTAAGAGCTTGCATGGATCTCTAGCCTTAACAAGGTAATATCAAAAGTTTGTTAAGAATTATGGGAAGATTGCAGCACCTCTCACTGCTCTCCTAAAAAAGAACTCTTTCACTTGGACTCCAGCCGTTGCTCAATCTTTTCAAACCTTGAAGATGGCCATGGGCACCACTCCAATCCTCGCCCTTCTCGATTTCACAAATACCTTTGTGTTGGAATGTGATGCCTCACGGAAAGGAATTGGTGCTGCCCTTATGCAAGAGAGTGGACCTTTGGCCTTTACCAGCAAGCAACTATCTGAAATAAATCTGGGCAAATCCATCTATGAAAAGGAAATTTTGGCTATTCTACATGCCGTGGATCTATGGCATCCTTATCTATTGGGGCAATGGTTCCAAATTAAGACAGACCATCAAAGCCTCAAGTATTTTCTGGAACAACGCATTTCCTCCCCAGAACACCAAAAATGGGTGACTAAACTCTTTGGATATGATTATGAGATCATTTATAAGAAAGGCAAAGAAAATGTGGTTGCAGATGCACTTTCCTGAAAATATGAATATGAAGGATCCCTTTTTTCTCTTTCATTCATTGTACCAGATTGGCTCCAAGTCATTCGCCAGGAATGGCTACAAGATCCCAAAAGTTCGCAGTTGATCCAACAATTGCAGTCCAATGCTCCAGCTTCCCAGGATACTCTTGGATCCATGAGGAACTTCGATACAAAGTCCATTTGTATTTAAGTAAACAATCAAAGGTTAAATCCATGGTAATTTCTGAGCTTCATGCTACACCCACAGTAGGGCACTCCGAGTTCACCAAAACCCATGATAGGGTCAAACGTTCCTTTTTCTGGGATGGTATGAAACAGGTCATTCATAATTTTGTAGCTGAATGTGACGTGCGTCAACGCAATAAGGGAGAAACAGTCAAATCACCGGGCACACTACAAACGCTCCCGATTCCACTTGCTATTTGGAAGGATATCTCTATGGATTTTATTACCGGCTTACCCAAATGGGGAAATAAATCCGTCATCATGGTTGTTGTTGATCGCCTTTCCAAGTATGCTCATTTATGCGCCCTTCAACACCCGTTTATAGCATCCATGGTGGCTCAAATCTTCATGGATCAGGTCTTCAAGCTTCATGGCATGCCACACTCTATTGTTTCTGATCACGACCCAACTTTCACAAGCAATTTTTGGCAAGAACTGTTCAAGATACAAGGCACAAAAT
>ML780042.1:1023243-1042268 GCA_009831015.1 Picea engelmannii
TCAATAAAATAGAATAAGGCGGATGTAAGAAGACCTAATAGAAGCTTCCGCTTCTAGAAGGATCTTCCTCTAGATGCTTCTTTTTAGTATAAATAGAAGTCGAGGGTATGAGAACCCTAGCTTGGATATTATTGTAATAGAGCTCTGCTTAACTGGAGGTTTCCCCCTCGAAGAGGCCCATGAACATTGGTTTTAGATTCAAAGTGCTATTTCTGTTGTTATTCTTATATCATTTCAGTGTTATTGTGGTGAATGTTCTGGTTATATTGTTGTTATTCTTCCATTACTAGCATTTTATTTCTGTTCTACATACATTTTATATCTGGTATATTACACATTTGCATACCAATATTGCTTTGTTCCTAGTAAACTGTCCATCCTCGTAAAAAAATTTTGCAATCTGTCAGCTGACTCTTCATGTTAGTCAAAATTGAGGCACACCAGTCATAAACCATGGGTCACAAGCACTCCATTGTGTAAAACATGAGTGGCCTTGAATCATGGTGCAATGAGGCTGACCCAGAGATCCGTGTAAGGACAAGAATGACGATATTCAAAATCAGGTTTTTGATTGCCCCAATGGGGAGTTGGATCCCTACTCTATATATGCTTGCAACATAGTGGGTGACAATATAATCCTAATGTTCATACCACCCCCATCCCCTCGAGCTTTGAGATTCACCACCTCGCCTCGACGAGACAATCCTGTGAGAAAATAGATGTCATGTACTTCAATTCTCAACGATTTCCCATTGAGATTGAAGGCCTCTGTCTCCGGATCCCAGAGGTTTACGGGAATTTGGAGTAACCTTAATTGAGCCCTCAACCCTTTGAGAGACCAAAATTTGTATAGGCCACATCTTTTTAGAGCTAGTTGCGCCCCCACATATCTTTCCACTGCTACATCTACCTCCTCATGTTCCCTCTCTCTCCATTCAAGTACCATCCTACAAAAGGAAAACCATTTTTTGAGTTAAATCCATCAAAAAACTTATTTGTGAACTTGTATGCATGCTACAATGTTAACAGTCGCGTGTAGGGACACATATACATGGGAAGGATTTGATTTTCTCACGTACATGTCTTCATATACGCAACCTGATGAACTATAGCTTGCGTACACCCTGATTTGTATGTTGCGCTCTCAAAGGCTCAAAAAATGAGGACTTAATTTGAAATTTAAACCACTAGAAATGAAGAGGAGGGGAAGAGCACCTACTTGGTCCAGACAGTTGTCAATTTCGTTGATTGTTGCTCCCGCAATCAACACTTGAAGATCGTAGGAAAAATGGTCTAAAATGTATTATAGGGTAAAAAACTAAAATGGTATGGTAAAATTGTTCATTTTTACTATTAGTAGAAAATTTTTATCCACTTTATATAGTTTATGCTAATTTTTTGACCTAGTAGACTAATAATGCAGTGGAAGGAGTTGGTTTTGGTGGTTTTGTCCAGGGATTTTTGCGGTTTCTAGCATCACATCGCTCGTTCATGCCTTCAGCAGGTATTTTCTATCCCTAGCATATATGATATGTTCTCAATCCATTTTGCATATTTTCATTTTCCTATGACTATTATTTGTATGCCTTTGGTACAAACCCATTTATTAGCGACACATAACCTTCATACTTCTACTAGAAGTGTTGTTATTTAATGGTAGAGGCTTACCAAACATGGGTTCCCTAGTTAGAGCCTTTATTCCATTTGGTGCCCATGCAGAGATTATTCCATAGGATCAAGATTCCCTTATAGTTCTGATATGGCTTTGCGTTTGAACCTCATATTCTTACTCATAATATTTCTGACCTTCACCTATGGGACTCCCACCAAGTCTTGTTTAAGCTCTTTTCTGACTCTCTCAAAAGCGAAAAGATTGTCGAGTGAACTTGTCTCTTTCACACTCACTAAATGGATTTGAAAGGACGTCTATTTGGTGTAATTTTAACCATTTATTAAACCAATTAAACTAATTTTGAAAAAGGAATGCTCTAGTCAACATTGTCTAGAAGAGTTCTCCTAGGTATTCTTTTATACTTTTTTCGGGCCTACGGGGACTAAATTTACGAAAAAGGACATTCTTTGGAGTTAAGTTGTAATTGCATTTCATCCTCTTGCTTGCAGTATTGAGCCTATTTTTGGTTCCCACTTTCTCGTTATAATATTATTACCTCAACAATTTGCATCACCAGCCAAGTAGAGCCTTGTTTATATCCTTTGCAACTTGACACCCTGTACCCTAAGAGGAAACACTCCCCCAAGTGTCCATGGCCCGCATGCACTTCCTTTCATTGAGCATAGGTATGTTCCATTGTTTGGAGCTAGTTTCTTACTCGTGACACTTGTTTCCTCCTCTGTATCATAACATTCATTTTCCTATGAAAAAAAAATGATCGGCGTGAAAAGAATATTATCTTATATCGGCAACAGTTGTGTCTTCTTTGAACATAGAACAAACTTTCGAGTCCACTTGTCATCCAAAGTTTGGGTTTATCATGACCTTAGGAAGCTGAGATCGTTACTTAGAGTTTACTCCTCCAACTGGTTATTCTTCCAATCCTCATGGAGAGTTTGATTGATGCCTCCTCCATATGTCTCATGCTCTTGTTCAAAGGAAGTCTATAAGCCTATGTTTTCCATTCCTCAGAACACTTTACTTTTCATGTCGTCAATACCCTTAGTGTGTCTCAGAGTCACATGAAGTTGTAGTCATGCCATGCACCCTGGCCCTACTTTCATTATGGGTAGGTAACCTTGAACCCAACAGTCGACATATCCTCATTTGTAGATGATTGGGGGGTTTCCCTTGTGTTCGATGATAAGAAATATATTCACACATTGGGATTTGTGCAATGTCTTGGATGAAATTATCTTAATTGGTGGTTTCCTCGCCTTTCTTATCAATCTTCCTTATTGGCTTCTATTCAGAGGGTCTTTTTCGTACACTACTTGCATCTGGTGCATGCGAAAGACACACAGGGTCATTGGTTCGTGAACATCCTCTTCGTTTGAGTTCCTCCAAATCATCAAGATATTTATTTGTACCTCATGTTGACTGACGATAAATCTCTCCTTTCACTTGGTCTCTTTTCATCGACTTCAACTCATCTATTCTAGAAATGAGGCCTAGAGTCCTATGAGTACCTAGAGGCTTGCAGTCATCAGTGGTAGGTTCTCCCACCATCGATAGTTGGGAATACATCAATGTGTCATGATCGATGGATTCTTCAAGTGTTCAACCTCAAAACCTTTATTCACACTTGTAAGAATGTACTCGGTGCCTTGATACCTACTTTCATTATCAGTAGGTTGTCTTTTGTTTGTTAACAGTATACCTTAATGACTGGTAATCAAACAAAGTCTCATTGTGTTCGACATCAACTCCTCTATTCACATGATGTAGACTTGCACCTTTGGTGGATCGTGTAGAAGACATGAAGACATCATTTTATAGTAGAAGTTGTCCTGAGTTGGTGCTATTATTCATTGGAACAATACCTATATGATTTCAATGATCATGGGAGATCATATTGTACTCCATTGTATACAAATATCTTCAGATTGATTTTGAGACTGGTTTCCACTAGGCCTTGTTTGTGACTATGACAACCTGTGGCATGTGTCTACTTTGTATTTCATATTCATGGTCATGAAAAACCATTTGGTATATTTACACATGTATATGCAGTGTAATTCAAATTGGCATCCATGTGTACAAATTCATCATGAATTGTAATATTCTCATGAGCAACTAGTTCTTCCAACTGAGTCTCCATTACTCCACTTTTGGGAATTATAAAGTATTTTGGCCATCGCAGATACTCCTCTGACCTCACACATTAGGGGTCATCTGTTATAGCTAATTTTACCTCACCCCATGCAACTTTCTTAGATGGAATTTCCATTTCCCTATGGAGACTTGAAGTCCACTTTTGTAATTATCAGAGACAAAAAATCATATTTTTCCACATATACGTGCCTTACTAGTTATAAATCATGTGTATACGCAGGTTTCACCACTACAACACGCGTACATCAAGTTTGGTGCTCAAAATAAAACATGTTTACAATTCAGTTGGGGCTTGACCTTAGGGTATTACACTTGAACTTCCATATACTGGAAATGTTTCGACTCGGCCCTTCAGTTCCATTTGAAGGCTATAAATTGAGCCATATCCAAGTCATGGAAGAAGAGAGAATTCAACTTTTGAGAGAAAACATACTCTAGAGAAATTTCACTTCACATCAAGTCTACATCCCTTTATCCTTGAAATTTTGAACACATTGTTTAGCCCCCAAGATCTTCCCTCTTTGATGGATAACCTCATTGTCTCCCATATATGAGCTTGCTTTTGGTGGAGGATTGAAGTGGTGGAGGCCTAGCTAGAAGGGACTTAGCTTCTCATTTCCGAGACGTGCCAACACGAAAGTTTGTCACTTGTATACTTCTGTTGATTATTTTAATGGAAATAATATTTTCTCATCCAATTGATATCTTGCAAATATTTGAATTTTTATTCCATGGGCGTATTTGTCATGTATGTTAACATATTATGTTATTTTATATGCTAACATTATATATTATCACCATATGCTTGCCTATATTGGTTGTTGAGGACAAGTTGTAGGTATAAAGCTTTGAGTTGCGTGCTCAACGATGGTCTTCATTGAATGTTTGGTCGAGGAAAATCTTGTATTATTATCATTTTCATTTATATATCATACTTGGGATTAGAGTGGATTTATGCAGTCATTCCATATGTTGTGGTTTACCCCATGCCATAGAGTGATTTTCCTTGCAACAAATTTGTTCCTGAAAACCCACTTTGTACCAATGACATTCTTGTTCTTTGGTCTTGGAACTAGTTCTCGAGTTTCATTCTTTTCTATTTGGTATAACTCTTCATCCATGGATTTGATCTAGAATTCATCCTTGCCAACTTCTTCAAAACTACTCGGCTCAATAGTAGATAGTAGTGCTAGATGTTGTTGTTTTGGTGAGTGGAATCTTCTTCTAGTTTTAACTTCTTCATCTTTATTTCCAATAATCTAATCTGATGGATGATTCTTTTTCACTCATCTGTTGGGTGTCTTTGGAGGTACTTGAATATCTTTTTTTTCTTTCTCTACTTCTAGATGTTCTTCTTCTTCATTTGATTCTTCATACACTTCTTCTTCTTTCACATCTACTTTGTGATCCTGTTCCACCAAATCTTTGCTACTTTCTTTTATCTTTCATCAATTTGTCTCACCCATCGTCACATTGATGCTTTCTACTATTCTGTTGAGTCTTAGATTGAATCATTTGTATGCTTTCCTTTTGCTTGAGTACCCAACCATTATGCCTTTAGCAGCTCGAGAATGAAATTTTCCAATTCTACGATCTTCACTTTTGATGTAGCATTTGCTTATGAATACTCTGAAGTGCTTCACATTTGTTGGCCTTCCTTTCCATAGCTCGTATGGAGTCTTATCATTTTTTCTTCTAAGCATCCCTTTGTTCTGAATGTGAATTGTTGTATGCATTGGTTGTACCAAAAATACATCTGTCAACTTGGAATCCATTAACATGGTTCTGGTCATTTCCTGTATTGTTTTTTTCTTTATTTTGAAAACTCCATTTTGCTGAGGTGTCTTGGCTACTGAGAATTTCCTCTTTATCTTGTGATCATTGCAGAATTCCATAAACTCCTTTCATGTAACTTCTCCTCCATTGTCTGGTCTTAAACACTTGATTTTCAACCCTGTTTTAGTCTCAACCATCTCTTTGTATGTCTTGAAGTTTTCAAATGCCTCTAAATTCTTATTTAGAAAGAAAACTGTATTCATTCTTGTGTAGTCATCAACTAGTATCATGAAGTAGTGTTCACCTTTCAATCCTTTTGTTCTTGTCGATCCAACCGGATCATTGTGTAAATTTCCAGTGGTTTTGTTATGCAATATTCCTTTGACTTGAACTTTGTCTTGGTATGTTTTCCTTGTAGACATTGCTTGCATAGAATGTTTGTTGGCTTTGAGATATTGATCATTTCTCTTAATGATTATTTTTTGATGAATTTGATAGATTATCAAAATTTGTGTGACCCATTCTTCTGTGCTAGAGCCAAATTTCATCGTCCTTTCCTAAGAAACATCTTTCCTTTCCTATTTCATTTAGAACATATATGTTTCTTGGGGTTCTTACAGCCGTATCTACCAACTTGCTTTATTATGCTTTCCTTATCTCACACTTATTTGAATCAAACACAAGTCTATGTCCTTGATCACACATTTGAATTACACTTAAAATATTGTGTTTCATGTCTTCGACCAGTAAAACATTTTATGTCATGGCATCCTTAATTCCAATTTTGACTTTACCCTTTCCAATCATCCTGGCCGAGTTTTCATTTCCAAATGAAATTGATCCATCTATGTCCTTCTTCAATTTTAGAAACCTATCTTTATCACCTTTCATATGCTTAGAGAATCCACTATCAACATAGTATACCATCCACATTTCTTGTGTTGAGCTTGTAAAGAAAGATTTCATTCTTCAGTGTTGAATTGAACCTTCTTTATTATTCATTACCTTTGTGGTTCATGCTTATGACTGTTGATATTCTTCTTTGGTTCCCTTGGAGGAACATTAAGTCTGCAATCTTTAGCCATATGTCCAAAGTTGTTGCACTTGTATCATTATACCTCATCACTCAATTATCCAAATTCGTTGTAGCTTCTATTCTGTGCTTCATAATATCTTCTTAGATAACTATTTCTTGTATAGTCCTCATCATTGATTCTATTTTTGGTATTGGCTCTACAATTCACAACTTTGTGCCCAAAATTATAACATGAATAACATGAACCAAGAAAAATAGTTTGATACCTGGGAGTAGAATATCTTCTAAATGGTGCTGCTCTTTTGAATCCTCATTCTTCTTGAGTTCTTTCTATAGTTGGTTGTTGTTGATACTGACTTCTGAATCTTCTAGGTGGTGCAACGTTTCTGTAATCTTCCTGATGAATTTTCATGGAAGGACTTGATCTTTTTAATTCAAAAGTACATAACTTGTGAAGGTCATTTTAGTCTAGTTTATATTTATCATATTATAATTATACTACATCTTTGAGGGGATAGGGAATTGAACATGCCTCATTATCTACTCAAATATTTGAGTAAAATGTCCAAAATTGTTCAAAAGAAGAAAAGAAATGTCGAGAATCCTCTTTACCATCATGGCCTGATTCTAATCATTGTCAAAAGTGAGGTGAATAAACAAGGAATATAATGGGATGATTTCTTAACTAGATATGGTTTCAAAAAACAAGAAAGCATTGGGGATTCTACAGATATTCCACTGCAAGTCAATACATAAATTAAAATCATTTATGCAACTGACAATACAATGAATCCCACAGTGGAAGACTCAAAAGAAGTGCAATAAATTTGTAGTATTTCTTGGGTGAAAAAAGATAGACAAGGAAACAATAATACCAAAGAAGAATCGGCTATGAAATGGGTGCCCCAAACTAGGACAACTCGATCTATGGCTAAGAAATTTTTAAGAATATCAAGGTAAGAATAAAAAAACAAGTCATCACCTAGAAAATCCAACAAAAAAAATACAAAATTTAGTATTCAAGGAAACCATAGGTCAACACCTAAAATGGATGTTCCCTAACAAGCATTGTATGAATATTTGGAGAATAAGGAAGAAGAGGATGAAAATAATCCTTCTATAAAAGATGAAGCTATGTTTCAAGACAAGAACATCAACCAAAATGATGTACCTACAAAAACAGATTTTCAAAAGGATATTCCTACAAACACCAACTATGAAGAACGTCGACCTTTAATTCTAGAGGACTCACTCTGTCAAATTTCATGATGACCTATTTATTGAGAAAAAGGGAAGATCAAATTACAGAGTTGAAAAATGAAATGCATGAATTGAGGACTCTTAAGAAGGTTGTTAAGTCTGAAAACGAATCCTTGAAGCTACATAGTATAAATATCCAGGATGAGAATGAACAATTGAAGAAGGAGATTGAGTTTTTGGTAAAATATGCACATAAATGGCTCACGCAGACAAAAAGACTCAAGAAAAGGAATTATAACCTGGGAGTAAATATCCTTATGCACAAACCAAAAAGGGAGATAAATAAGCACAAACATAAGAGCTGAGGATTAGAGGAAGGACAACATATTTACAAGTTTTGTCAAAGCTCCATACAATTTTGTCTACCAATATGCCTACCTTGTTTCCAAAGATTTGTGATAACCAATATCCATTTACCTCTGTAAAAAATACCACATTGTAATGATACTAAGATCATAAGGTAATGAAGTTTATATTCTTGATGTCCTAATTTAGAAATCAAAATTTGATCATCTTACCTTTTTTACCAAATCAACGAGATTTTTGTAACTGCTCGTTTGATGTCATATGTGCATACAATTAGTAGGAAATTGATAATATGGGTTTCATGCTCTTGATCATGACATGGTTTTTTTCTCGTAACTCCAACTGATTTACTCTAAAAAACTTCATTCAATGCAAAAGTCAAACCATGTTTCAAGTAAGTCTGTTTCACAGTAACAAGAACATAACATTGCTTTCTTTTGAAAATTTCATATGAGGGTTTTTCACAGATCTCAAATTGAGACTTTAAAGAAAGAAAAAAATTGTAATAAATGTATGGAGTGATCGTAGGATAGTTAGTTGGTATATTCCAATGATAAATATTTAATATTTGAAGGAACTAGAGGGGGAATTTTGGACTCAACGAGCATATTTTTCTTTTCTTAATACTGTCAAGTTCTTTCTACACCAAATGCTGGAATATTTAAGCAAATTTGGTATTTTTATACAAAGATCTTTTATTATATCAATTTCTCACATGAAAATTTTCTTGTTATGAATTGGAGTTTGTTGTTCTTAGAAAATTGTAGTATAATCTTGAAAAATATAGTTGTTATTTCTTGTGTTGAATTAAAGAGATATTGTTAACATTTGCATTCTTGCTTAATGCTATTCAATCTTCTTTCTTTCAATAATTATAAATCCTGTGATATTTTTCTTCTTATGTCAAGTTAAATACTTGTTGTTTTTTATGGATGATTATTTTTATGATTTCATAAAAATAACTGCACAATCTTAGAACAATGATAAAATAGTGAGAATTGTTTCTTGCATTTTGTCATTTGTGTTTTATTTATGCTTGATATATGTTAGTTGATCTATATTTGTTAAAACCTTTTCAAGTCTTTGAAGGTTGTTGATAAATTCATGAAATTAGATAACCTGATTATATAAGCTTTTTATTTACATATTTGGATGTGTTCAAAAGTTTCTATATCATAAATGGTTATCATTAAAGTGTATATTCTAATATTCTATATCTATTCTTAGAAAAGTCATTAGTATATCTTAATTATTCTTGAAGCTAAGAATTATTTCTAAAGTCTTTTGAGAGTCCATATTCTTCATCTACACATGTTAGCTTCACACTCATTCTTGAGATAGAATTAATGTTTTAATATTGTTTTCTTTTGTGAGGATAACTTTAAATAGGATTCAATCCCAAAGTAATAAAAATGTCTTTTCTAAGAGCAAGCTTTTGAATGGAAAATCAAGCTCACTGACTCGGTTCGAAACTACCATCCCAAATGAAAACTAGCCTAATTGGGGCTTGTGATCGGGTAGTTATCCCTGACGTTGTCTACCTATTCTACAAAATGGTTTTTTCGCTAGAATCCAATGATATAAATTTTCATGAAATCACTATTTTTTTGTTTAAAATCCATTTCTAAATGCAGAAATGGATTCAACATGTTCAAAAACCCTAGGGCACTTAGATTGTATAGAAATAATCACTCAAATATGAGGATCTAACAATTTATCATGGGATTTCGAGCGAATGTCCGTGGAAAAAATCACCGCATAAAAAAGAACCATTTCATAGAACGTTTAGACAACGAAGTTATCCCCTGTTACAAGAGGGAATTTTCTCTCATGTAAAAAAATGGCGCTAGAAGGAGGGTGAGTGAGATGCATGGAAGGGAAAGCATATTGCAGGGGTAAGCCATTGCAATCATCTCATATGAAGTCACCTCCCAAGAGGATTCCAAAATATACTAGTGGAACTTCATTTGTTAAAAAAGGTTCAATGTCCAATTCACCTAAGATTATTGAAAGTCCACGAGAAGTAGAATCTAAATATAACTCTACATCTTCATCCTCAACTGAGCATATTGATTCAACCATTTCTGAATATATCATTGTTAGTAATACACAACTTCGGTTATCTAGGGTCCTAACCAGAGAATATAGCAAAGAAATTAGTTAACCCCTTACTGAATTCTCAATCCCTGAAATAACTAAACAATCGAAAAAGGAAAGAGAAAGTGAATTTTCTTACATCTCTAGATTAAATACTTTGTGTCAAATATCAAATATCTTAAGGGGATTTGGTGATACTAAATATTACTAGATCAATTTCCCTACACATATTGGCTCATGCCAACCCCCATCTCCTCTACATAGTCCACCTCACACTCTTCTTGGACCCCGACCTCCTTTTCCACCAAGAAACCCCATATAAACACCTCATGTAACTCTTAGAAAACCTCAAGGGACAAGAATGAATATATTACCTAGGAGACCTTGGGTTACTTTAGGAGTTGTTGTAGTTCCTAGTGATGTTCATGATCTTCCCAAAAATTCTGAAAAATTCCTTCCCAAATTTGACCCTGACAATAAAGAATCCCCAGAAGATCATATCGGTAAATTCATGTTAGTGGTTAATCTAAAAGGAGTGAAACATGAAGATGTTGTGTGTCAAATTTTCCATATAATTTTGAAGGTAGAAATTCCATGTGGTATTTTGCATTACCATAAGGAACAATCACAAGTTGGAACGATTTTGAAACTACTTTTATGAAAAAGTTTGGTGAAGACAAAACCCCATAAATTTTGGTTTTAGAATTGTATAGAAAAAATTGGCTCCAAAAGAAAAAAATCAAAGATTTCAATCAAATATTTTTAACATTACTGAATAAAATCCCAGAAGATATGAGACCACTAAACAATGTTATTAATGATTTTTTTTCTTCATCCTTTCCGTCTTCTATTGCTATTTTTTTCAAGAGAGCCAAAAGACAACCTTAGCAGAATTTTTTCAAGAAACATTAGATGTAGAATTATAAATGTGAAGTGTTACAAATAAAACCCCATCTGAAGAAAAGATAGTTTTTCAACCATCTAGGAAACAGATTAGGGTTAAAAAAACTGATGAAAATAAGGACAAAGAAACTTTTTATATGTATGGTCTTCATAGAATGATTCATAAATTTTCTAATGATATTGTTGATCTCAAGAGAAATGAAGGAGAAAGTTCATCAAGAAACAAAGTTTGGAAAACTCCTTTTAGAAGCAATATCCACCTCCCAATAATTCCAATATTCCTCCTGAAGAAATATATATTGAATAATTTTCTCAAGATCACTCTTTTCAAGCACATGAAGCCAATCATTCCGAAAAAAATTGTCCAAAATTTATTAAGATGTTTAAAGTTTTTGTTGCAATGGATGAAAATGAAGAAGGATCATCAGGGCAGGACGAACAAAGAGACGATCAAAATAATAAGTCAACAATAAATACCTCTTGGGATGTTATCCATGGGATAACTAATAATTAATTTGAAGAAGAGAGATCTAAAGAAATTTGTATTGCTCAAGGTAGAAGTAAAGGAATCACTTGTACCTCTGAAACAACAACTACTCCTTCTCCTTCTAAAAGAAAAGTGTCATAAAAAAAGGTAAATTATTCTCAAATCAAATCGTCTACTGTTCCTGATGTTTTAGAATATGATATTGTGGAAGATATTAAAAAAACAAGAGCTAATATTTCTCTCTTTGAATTAACCAAAATAATTCTACCAAAAAATAAGTTAATTCAAGATTTGCAATCGAAGGATGAAAAATCAATTCAGAATTTTTCTTATAATGTAAATGAATTCATAATTGGAGGGAAATATGGTTCTCATACTCCTTTTCTCTTGAATTTCAATATATTTAATAGGAATCTACAAAATTGTTTAGTTGATTCAAGAGCATCTTCTAATGTCATGCCTTATTCGGTATGTAAAAAATTGAATATAGAGCCCCAAAAATATGCTATACAAATAGTACAATTTCACATGTCAAGTGTAAAAGTAATAGAAGAATTAAGAAATGTTTTCATCAGGTTATCTTCAAATCCAAAAAGTGCATCAAACCATTGATATCATAGTCGTTGACATCCCTGAAGCTCTTGGTTTACTTTTAAGTAGTGATTGGTCAGAAAAACAACATGGATACTTCTCAACTAATTGGTCACATTTGTGGTTTCCTTTAAATGGCCAACCAAATCAAATAAAAGTAGAATGAGATCACCCTATGAAACACATTGTTACATATTTTAATGATCCTAATGAACCAACCATGTTTGTAGACTCAATATTAGGAAATTTCTGCATTGACTCATTTTTTGGTAATTTCTCTACATAACCCTCACTTTTTCTCGAGATAGGTTTGCATTCAAAATATTTTCATATTACCTAGGTCCCACACTCTGAATATTCAAAGGAATAAGATGTTGATTTTATAAAGAAAAAAGAATATTGGACTTTGTATTTTGATGGTTTTAAGTCAAATGAAGGTGCAAGAGTTGGTTGTGTTCACATAGATCCTTCAGGAAATAAAACATTGATGGCATGCATACTTGAATTTTATTGCATGAATAATGTTGCAGAGTACGAGGCTCTTATTCAAGGCCTTAAAAAATCAATTGATTTGGAAATAAAAGGAATAAGAGTGGTTGGTGATTATGAAATTGTAATTAAATAGGTAAAAAAATATGACTCATTGTGTTTCTAATCAACTAAAAACTACCAATGTGAGGTAATGAATCTAATCAATCATTTTGAAGCTTTTGATATTATCTTCGTACCACAAGCATTAAATGTTGAAGTTGATATTTTAGCTAGTGTTGCTCCTAAATTAATCCCTTTGCCAAATTTTTCTCCTGACCAATTTTCAGTTGAAGTTCTTTTTAGGACCTTGGTCCACGAAAAATATTACAAATTGGAGGGTTTTCGATGATGATAACAAGATCATAAAATTCCTTACACAAGAAGGAACCTCCAAAGATTCTGTCATCGATGAAGATCAACATAACTAAGAAATAAACAAAGCTTCTTTAGGTATTGTCTTTCATCTAGAAAATGGTATCCCAAAAAATGTAGTAAATTTAGAAAAAAATATGATTTGCAAGATAAATTCAAAAGAAAAACAAACTGCAAAGATAATAGTTCCTCTATGCATTATGAAACAATTAATCTAGGATCTTAACAAAACCCACAAAACATCTATCTAGGAATAAACTGCTCTCCTTCAAAGTGAAGTTCTTTCATAAAACATTTTAAAGAATATAAGGACATATTTGCATGGACCTATGAGGATCTCAAAGTTTATGACACAAAATTCATTCAACATGTCATTCCTAATAGAAGTGATGCTAAGCATGTACAACAAAAGCTCAAAACATTCAGCCTAATCTTGAACCACAAATCATGAAAGAATTAAACAAATTGTTGTAGGACAAAATTATCTTCGAGGTTAGACATTCACAACGGGCTTCTAATTTAGTTCCAGTAAAAACAAAGAACGGGGATATTAGGATTTGCATCGATTTCCAGAATTTGAATAAAGCCTTGGAAAAAGATAATTACCTTGTTCCACCAATGGAACAAATTTTAGAAAAGGTAGCTGGGGATGAAATGATTTCCTTATTAGATGGATTATCCAGATATAATAAGGTCTTGGTGTAAAAACCATATCATATCAAAACTACCTTTACAACTAGGTGGGGAACCTATGCATACTGGAAGATTCCTTTCAATTTGATTAATGACAGAGCCACTTTCCAAAGAGCTATGGGAATTTATTTTAGAGTTCTAATAAACAAGTCAATGGTTGTTTATCTAGATGTCATTACAATTTATTCTAGAGACAAAAGTGAACGTGTTCATCATTTAAGGAAAATCTTTGATCGATGCAGGAGGTATGGAATTTTCTCAAATCCTAAAAAGACCATTTTTGTAGTAAAAGAAGGAAAAATTTTGGGTTTTATTATTTCTAAAATTGGGATTGTGATTGATCATGAAAGAACCAAGGCTATTTCAAAAATTTGTTTTCATCATAATAAAAAGAACATGCAATCCTTTTTGGGGAAAATTATTTTCATAAGAAGATTTGTCCCTAGCTTCGCCAAAATTGTTAAAACCTTACATGATATGATTAGAAAGAGCGTTGTTTCTAGATGGGATGAAAAAGAAAGAGAATATTTTTCAAATATTAAAGAAGCCATTATTCAATATTCTTTTTAATGAATCTATATTGAAAAACAAAAACAATTTATTTTGTATACACTTGCATTTGATGTTTCTTATGCAGTTGTTTTGACTCAGAAAAATGTTGAAGGCTCTGAAATCCACATATATTTCATGAGTTATGGTTTACAAGGTGCAAAATTTAATTATATTGATATTGATAAACATGCTTATGTTTTCTTTAAAGTAGTAAACCATTTTCTCTCATATCTTTTGAAATCCATACAAAGGTTATTGTACCACACCCTTCAGTTAAAAATTTTCTAGTTCAAAAGGATTTGGGTGACAAGAGGGAAAATTGGATGACCACACTTCAAGAATATGACCATGAAGTCAAGCCAGTAAATATTGTAAGAGGACAAGGTTCGTGCAAATTAGTAGCCGATTCAGAGAATTCTCAATTAAGTGATCAAAGTGGCTGGGAAAATGAACTTGATGTGAGAAATGATGTCTTATATGTACATGCACTAAATTTTTCATGGTATAATGATATAAAGTACTATTTGACTCATGGCTCTTCTCCTAAACCATTAGAGCCTAGGAAAATAAGATATTTAAGATTAAAATAAGCTAAATACAAATTGATTAATGGATCACTCTTTAGAAATAATTATAATAATGTGTTTCTAAGATGCCTTGGAAAATGAGATGAAGATAAAGTGTTGGTTCAACTCCATGATGGGCCAATGAGAGGACATTTTGGTAGAGAAACAACTACACACAATATTTTAAGAGATGGATATTACTGGCCCACGTTGTTTCAATATGTTTATTCATATGCTAGGGAATGCAAACTATGTCAAACATCTGCTAGAAGGGAAAAGAAACAGGTAATTCCATTACATCATGTTGAAGTTGAAGGTCCATTTGAGCAATGGGTACTAGACATCATCGGAGAAATCAATCCTAATTCTTCATAGCTCCACAAATTTATTTTGACTGTGACATATTACTTTACACGGTGGATAGAAGTCATTCCTTTTAAGCACATTAATGGAGAGCAGGTGATCTCGTTTCTTAATTAGTTCATAATTTCCAGGTTTGGTATCCCAAATTCCTTAGTGTTCAACAAGGCATCATATTTCTCATCACTCAGAATAATTGAATTTTCTATGGAGAAAGGAATTACAATTAAGTATTTTGCAAACTATTACGCTCAAGAGAATGGTTTGGCAGAATCAACTAATAAAAAATTAATTCGAATCTTAAAAAATATTGTTCATGAACACCAACTAAATTGGCACAAACAAATTTATAATGCATTATGGGTAGACATAGTAACTCCTAAGAAATAAATAGGGAACTCACCTTATTTCCTAGTTTATGGGAAAGAGGCCATTCTACCCCCCAATATTTTTCTTCCTTCTTTACAATTAGCCCAGTATGTCCAAGAAGAAACTTGTTCTAAAATGAAAATGAGAATAGATGCATTAATTAAAATAGAAGAAGAACGTGATAAAACTAAATAAAACTTTCATGAACATCAAACAATAATCAAAAGATGGTCTGAAAAACATGTAACCAATGATAAAGAATTTCAAGTCAGAGATCTTGTCCTGAAATGGGACAAGGCTCATGAAGAAAAAAGAAAACATACAAAATTTCAACATCTTTGGTTAGGACCATTTGTTATTTCTCAAAAGCTTGGCCCATCAACATTCATTTTGCAAACTTTAAATGGAGAGGTTGAAAACCTTCCCATTAATGGACAAATCCTTAAAAAAAAAAAATCCTGGTCATGAAAATGACTATTTGTATATATTGTAAATTATTTTTCTCTCTTTTGGAGTCATTCATTACATTATGGTAATATATGAGAATACATATCTCAATTTTAAATCTCGAAGGGTATTCCTTTAATCGCTATATCTTCAAGAAAATATTTACTTGTTATCAAATATAAATATCCGAATATCCGAACAATTATGTAAATACTTCATAAGAGCCTCATCCATCATGAATAAAGTGGGAAACAATGATAACTAGAAGTGGAAGAAAAATATTTGACGTAGTTTTTATCTACCTAAATATTTCCAATCAAAATACCTCTTGTATCACCCCACATCCATCACACATTGCATAAATAAATGTCTTAAAAATAAATATCTTAAATAGTATAAACCATTTAAATGGAAGTTGAAATCACTTAAAAAATGTGGGAAGTACAATAAAAGTCGTCGGGGCTAAGGACGCTCGTTGGAAATGGGGAAATGCTTGTATGATACTAAGGCACCTTTGGCGGGGATATGGATGCTCGTGGGTAGCGAAGCAATGCCAGGTCTAAGAGAGATGCAAAACAAAGGTGAGAAAGGTATGGTGTGTAAAAAGACTCAAGCCTCTGATATAATTTCATGACTAGTTTAAAGTTCTATGTCCCATATCATATTTTCATGCTCTTATAAAATGTTATGATAATGAGGACAAACAAATCATTCTTAGATATCAAATATTGTATTTTCCTATCAATTCATGAGATTTGAATAAAAACCTTAAACCTTCAATATCAGAGATAATTGTTTTTCCGAGTGTGCACCATTTGTTGTGTTTGTCACACAACGCCCTTCCATTTTCTTTCTTTTCCCGTAATAAAGAAAACAAATCCTTTTTAAAAATCATAATAAATTGATTTCATTAAAATTCAAAGTTGTACATTATCTTTAAAAAACAAAAAAAAATTACATTAGGTTTTGGTCATTGAAATAAAGTTAAAGTTTAAATATCCATGTACCAAACCCAATTTTTTCATTTCAAATTCAACAAAATGTTACAAAATTAGTAATTACAAAATTCAATATAATTTTGTAATTAATCTTTTAAATATAGTTTAAAGTTTTTTCTAAAAGCATATTTCTTCTTTATAACTACAACTCGTGAAATTTGTTTTATGATAGGCTTCCAAAATAAATGATCAAATAATTATTCGAAGGACTGAATCATCAAAGCATTGAGGGAAATCAAAAGCGATTGTAATGAGAGAGGGAAGTTCAGGCATACAGTAAAATAGCATCAAAGCCAAATACTAGAAAGGGTTTTTAAGATGGTCGTTCTCGTTGAACCTTGTAGATAATCTTTAATATGTTTGAATCCATACTGCATGGTGATACTGGAACGAGTTGTTTGGGATAATTCTTTGAGATATTCGTTGGACATATTGAAGACATAACCATGGTGTATGAGGGTTTTTCTCACATCTCAAATCGAGACTTTAAAGCAAGAAAAATATTGTAATAAATGTATGGATTGATCATAGGATAGTTATTTAGTTGGTATATTCTAATGAAAAAGAGTTAATAATTGAAGGAACTAGAGGAGAAATTTTGGAGTCAACAGACATATTTTTCTTTCCTTAACACTGTTAAGTTATTTCTACACCAGAGACTGGAATATATTGAAACAAATTTGGTATTTTAATAGAAATATCCTTTATTATATTTGTTTCTCGCATTACAGTTTCTTTTTCTCACCAAATTTTAGTCGAAAAACAAAGTTGTTATTTCATGTGTTGAATTAAAGAAAAAATGTTAACAATTACATTCTTGTTTAATGTTATTCAATCTTCTTTATTTTAATAATTATAAATCCTCTCATATTTTGCTTCTTATATCAAGTTAAATACTTCTTGTTTTTTTAGATGATTGTTTTTATGATTTCATGAAAATAATTGCACAATCTTAGAACAGTGATAAAATAGTGAGAATTCTTTCTTTCATTTTGTCATTTTTTTTTATTTTTATGCTTGATATATGTTAGTTGATCTAGATTTGTTAACAAATTTTCAAGTCTTTGAAGGTTGATAAATTGATGAAATTAGATAACCTATTTATATAAGCTTTTGCTTTACATATTTTGATGTGTTTAAAATTTTCTAGATCATATATTGTTATCATTAATGTTAATGATTTATATCTATTATTAGAAAATTCATTAGTATATCATAATTATTCTTGAAGCTAAGAATTCTTTCAAAAGGCTTTTGAGAATCCATCTTCTTCATGCACACATGTTAGCTTATCTCTCATTCTTGAAATAGAATTAATGTCCCTTTTTGGGTTTGGGATTATAGCCCAAAAGGGACATTGGGCTATAATCCCAAACCCACTTATCCCTCTCGAATAAGTGTTCTCAGAGATCAACTCAACTCAGTCACAAAGGAGTATGATCTAGACTTCTAGAGGCTACTCCCTCTAGAAACACTGGGGTAAACTCCCCATAGTGTGTGAAGTCAAGGTCATCTCCCTTGACGTGTCCTCATGTTCTGTCCACAAGGGACATGCTTTCATGTGCTCTCCACAAGGGATGTGCCCTCATGTTCTCTCCACAAGGGACGCTGGGATATAAGCCCAAACCCACTTATCCCTCTCGGATAAGTGTCCTCACATATCAACTCAACTAAGTCATAGAGGAGAACGATATGGAGAATGTCTCAGGAAGCTATAAGAATTAACACTCTCTCTCAGCAAGGGAGGAATTCTATGCCATGCTAGGTCTATCATGGAAGTACTATAACTTCATCATGGTAAGGGGTTTGGTAAGAACATCAACAACCTACTCATTGTTGGTTGTGGAGCCTGATTATATTCTTGATTTAGAGGTTTGTTTCAACCGTGCTTGGA
>ML780042.1:1042325-1085568 GCA_009831015.1 Picea engelmannii
TATTCAATATGGACTATTCATTGTAATGTCGCGGATCTGATGATAGAAGTTATTTTAGGGATTTTTTCCCTAGAAGGAAACTCTCTTTTATGAGGGAATTGTTTTGCAGTTGTGTATTTGTGTTATTATTGTATTCTGAGAGAGGATATTGTGAGAGAAAGAAGAGGAAGATTTAGTGGGTGTGTTGCAAGTTATATCCCTTCATTTCGCTAGATAATAAAAATGAAGGACCTGGAAATTTCTCTGGTGGACTTAGCCCACACTAGGTGAACCACGTATATTTGTGTCTCTATTGTATTGTGTATCTTGTATGTTTTATTTATTCATTTGTCTTATTTTTTTGCTCCACAGTCATGTTTTTCTAACACTCATTTGTAGGAAGTTACAACACCAATACTTATTTTCTATGCACCATGTCTCAGATGTAATGGTACTTGATCTCAATGTGTTTTGATTTGTCATGAAACACTGGATTCTCTGACAGCTTCACACAACTATGGTTATCACAATGAGTAATAGTGGAATCCATCACATGTCCAAATAAATCTGCAAGGAGATTAAGAAGCCAGACTGCTTTGTGGATTGCCACACTTAATGCAATGTACTCTTCTTCCATGGTGCTCAAATCCACAGAAGTTTGTTTCCTTCTACACCAGGAAACCACGGCGGATCCCAAAGTGAAGCAACACTCAGAGGTGCTCTTCCTGTCTACTATTCTCCCTGCCCAATCAGAGTCATTATATCCCTACAATATCATGTCAATACTGGAAGAATATATCAAACCATGTCCAACTATGCCTTGTTGGATTACTGAGAGGGGGGTTGAATCAGTAGTAGAACAATTTAATCCTTTTTCACCATAAAATGCAAGTGTTATATCAATGTAAAATTATCATCCAATAGTTGTAGAGTAAATGAACAATGAACAAATGAGAAATCATACACATACACATTACACTAGTTTTTTACGTGGAAACCCAAAGCGGGAGAAAACTACAAAATGTTTTTTCTTATATGTATTTAAGAATTACATTCATTGGAAGCACCAACTTCCTTTGTTTTTCAGCTGCAACTAGAAGGAGGCTCCAACCCCTTAGTTTCTTAGGATACAACCTGAAGGAAGCTCCAACTCCCAAATTATCTAGATACAACGAGATGTAGGCTAAAACCCCCTATGTTCTCTGGCTACAACCGGAAGGTATACAACCACTTATCCTTGCCCCTTCCAACCTCCTTCATGTATAAGTAGAATGATGGAACCACTGTCACACTATCACTATGAGTATACTACTGTAAACCTGTACCAATCAACCTGCACCAAAAAACTTGTACCAATGACTTGAACCATGCATCAACCATGAATCAACCTGTACCTCAACTTGTACCATAAACAAGTGCATCAACCATGCATCAACCTGTACCAAACAACATGTAATCAACCTGTACCATAAACAAGTGCATCAACCATGCACCAACCTATGCCTCAACATGTACCATGAACAAGTTCATCAACTATGCACCAAACTTGTACGAATAACCTGTCACAACAACCTTATAAAGTATCATCAAAATAATTTATCCTCCCTTGAATTTTGACCTTCTTTACTTCACCTTCCCTCTAAAATTTGGCTTAGATATCCTTTGGTTACCTCAGTCACTTGTAGATATTCAATATTCTCAAGTGTTATTAAAATGAGAGAGCCTTTCCTCTTATTTATACTTTCATGTAGCTTCCTCAAGGGGTTACCTTTTAACCATCTTAACCCATTTTCCTTATTTTAGGGTTAACCCACTTCTAATCACTTGTCAACTTGGTAATTTCTCCATTAAATTTATTATTTAAATAATTTATTTTTTATTCACTTTGACTTATAGTACACTCATCACTTCACTTTATTATTTACCTTCTAAAATCTCTTAAACCACTTTGACTACTTTGACCTTTTGGGGCTTCTATATGACTCATGAGGGTTCTCCAACTTCACATGGCCATAACTCTCTAATCGTGAGGAATTATGTGATGTTCCACATACCATTCGAAATAGCATGACATGTACTATCCATCTAGAATATTATTACCTACAAATATATCAAAACTCACACCATTATCCATCAAACAACTTGGGTCCATTACCTAAACATTTATCCAACTTCACATGGCCATAACTCTCTAACGGTGAGGAGTTATGTGATGTTCCACATACCACCAGAAATGGCATGACATGTACTATGCATATGAAATAGTATTACCTGAAAATATATCAAAAATCATACCATTATCCATCAAACAAACTTGGTTCCATTACCCAAACCATTGTGCTACCGGAATTCGCTACCAGACTTTCTTCAAGGGTTGACATCAATGACAACCAACCCAATTAATAAAAAATCTCCCCCTTTGGCATTGATGGAAACACTCTGATGTAATACTAAAGTCATTTCAGGCATGCTCCCCTTTTACCTTTACCTTTGCATTTACCTTTTCATCTGATAAATCTCTCCCCCTTTGTCATCAATGAAAAAGGTATATTTCTATCCGAGGTTTCTCCCCCTAACTGAATTTTCCCTGGGGATACTCCCCCTGACTGAAATATTCCTGAAACTGATCTTCCAACCTGAAATTTCATCTTTATGGTGCTTCCTTGTGTAAATCTAGGACATATAAGATAAGCATTCAAAAGCATTCATTTTGGAGTAGAAATTACTTTGAGTCTCTGGCATAGATACTCAAAGGCTTCTCATGGAACTGGTTTTGTAAATATTTCTGCCACTTATTATTTTGTGCCCACATATTCAACTCTGATGTTATTCTCTGTAAATTGTTCTCATAGAAAGTGATACTTTATTGGAATTTGCTTCATCTTAAAGTGCATCACCAGGTTCTTTGTGATACCGATGGTTCTTGTATTATCGCAATAGATTGGAATGGGATCATCATACTCAACCTGTATATCTGTCAGATTTTGTTTCATCTATAGAGCTTGTGTACAACATCCTACTGCTACAATATACTCTGCCTCGGTTGTAGATAAGGATATTGATGATTGTTTCTTGCTTAGCCATGATTCTAAACACTCACCCAAGTAGAACGTTGTTCCACTAGTGCTTTGTCGGTCATCAATGCAACCTGCCCAATCTGCATATGTGTAGGCAATAAGTGATAGATCCTTTCCTTTTGAATACCATAATCCAAACTTTTATGTTCCTTTGAGATATCTGAAAATCCTCTTTACTGCTAATACATGTGATTCCTTTGGTGATTCTTGAAATCATGCCACCTGTCCAACTGCCTGCATTACATCTAGTCTGGATGTTGTCACATATAGTAAGATACCAATCATTGACCTGTATTTCCTCTTGTCTGTAGACTTTGAATCATCATCTTTGCTGAACTTGCAATTGGTTTGCATAGGAGTGGTAACTAGTTTGCAATCTTCCATTCCAAACCTCTTTAGCATTTTTTTGATATACTTAGTTTGACAAATGAAAATTCCTTGGTTGATTTGACATATTTGAAGACCCCAGAAAGAAGGATAGTTCTCCAAGTAATGACATTCAAATTAATTCTGCATATCCGTTGCAAATTCCTGGCTTAACCTGTCATTAGTACTTACAAAACAATATCATCAACATAAATTTCAATTAATAAAATACTACCTTGAGTTACCTTGATGTAGAGGTTGTTGTTTGTTTTTCCTTTCCATAGTTCGTAGGGAGTTTTTTCATTGTTGTTTCTGATAATTAGTCTATTTTGAATGTGAACTGTTGTATGCACTGCATGTGTCCAAAACATATCTGTCAATTTGGAATCCATTAGCATTGTTCGAGCCATTTCCTGTGTAATTATCATCCATTATGATATTGTTCATTTGTCTCTGAACCACTCTCTAAAACCAATATATGAATCCATGCTCTCGTCTACTGTCCTATATCTGTCCAAACCGGCTAAGTGTTATTACGAATCCATCTCTATCCATACTGTCCAAGACTCTACTCATGCAACTATCCATAATGATGACCCATTTATCACTATATTATCATGAAGTCTTGATTAATGTATAAAACTGTAATTCTGCTAACTGACTGCTCTGAATCTGTCTTCTCAAACTCTGCAAGCTGCTCGAATGATGGTTCTTTGGTCTGTCACGGCTATCACATAGACTCCCCCTGTCTAATATTCATATTACCTGGGAGTCTCTAATCTGGATGGCTCATAACAATTCTTGCTCTAATGTGTATTCATCATCTTCATTGGTAGATTAATAATCATATTCATTGGTAGATTCATTATCTCTCTGAGCTTTGACTTCTTTCTTTCTATCTGTGGATTCATCTTTCACTACAATGCCTGAAAGTACAATCTCTTGAACCTGCTCCTTATTTACCTGTTCTTCCTTTCTTTCAGTTATTTTCCAAACCTTTATGTATCTGACATCTTTCTTTTTGTCTGTAGAATTTTCTTCATATCGTTTTATTGCCAATCTTGTGATCTATAGTACTTGGTATTTGTTCACCTGTTCTTCATGTTTTCTTATCCATACTTTATTATATCCGATATCAGTTTTCTCTTTCATGGAAGTATCTATCATGCTTCTACAATCACTGGATATGTGTCCATAGTTATGACATTTTTAACACTCAATGTTACATGCGGTCACATAGACACTTCTTTCTTGAACATTTCTTTTATAATCCCTGCAATGTGCAACCTTATGTCCAAAATTAGTACAATAAAAAGAATTACCATAAAATAAATTTGCATACCTGCGAGTGAATGATCTTCTTTGTGGTGTAGTCCTTCTGAATTTCTACCTTGACTGATCATGATCATGATTGAAGATTATTTGTGGCTTGAAAACAGATGGTCTTCTTGAATATGTATCTTCAATAGTTTTCTTAGATTTTGTTTGACCATGATTCCTTCCTTTGAGTACTTCTTCATAACTCTCTCTATTTTCTTCATTCTTCTTTTCTAGAAACCTAGAGTGCTTCTCTTCGTTCTCTGTAACTAATGTGGATGTTTCTCTCTCTTCAACATTCTTTTTTAGCTTGACGATTTTACTTCTCAATGTGACAACTTATTCTTCAAGATTCTTGACCTCTTCTTCTTTCTTTAATATCTGAGACTTCATGACTTCTTTTGTTCTCTTCGCTTCTTCAAGCTAAATTTTTAATGTGATTATTTCTTTTTCAAGTACTTTCTCTTCTTCAGCAAATTTTGACTCGAGATCGTTTAGATCATTAGTTCTTTCCTTAAGATGACCTGTCAATATATTCTCTCTCATTTCTGCTTCTTCCTTCTATGCCGCTATGTTGGCTTCCAGACACTGCTTTTTATATTCAAGATTTTCTTCAATCTTTCTGGCTTCTTCTAGCTAAGTTCTTAATTTCTCGATGACTTGTTGGGATTCTTCAAAAATGTGAACACTTTCCTTTTATTTCATCAATTATTTCTTGAGTGACTTGTTTTATTCTCTTAGTTCATCTAAAGCACTAATCAATTCTACCTCATAATTGCCTTCTTTTTCAATTTGTTTTTCTATCTCATTTCCTTCATGGAATTCCATTTCAAGATGTCCGCGTTTTTCAAATTTAAAGAAAAAAACCATACCTCTGTTGACTATGTACTCTTCATCTGCTGAATCTATTTGACATGGTGAACATATTTCTTCTTGATCTGTACCTACATCTTCTTTGGAATTTTATGAATCTGTGATGGGTGAAGAATATATGTCATGTAACTTATCCCAAAGTTCTTTGGCTGATGAACATTTACCAACGTTTTCTCTTACCCGTTAGGTAATCCTTCCCAGATGAAATCCATTGCTTTTTTTTTATTCTTCTTCAATTCCTTCTTTGCTACAGTCTTTTCCCTTTTTGAACTATCATATCATGTAACGAATGATAGCCAAATATAATGCCCATGTGCCTGTAAAAATACTTTTGTCCTTATGCTCCACATCTCATACTTTAAACCATTATGACCATTAAACAATGGTACTCCATTCTCATAATAATTCATGATCTCCTTCCAGTGGCTAAATTGTTTCCTGAAGGAACTTGCTATGATACCAATTGTTGGATTACTGACAGGGGGGTGAACCAGTAATAAAGAAATTTAATCTTTTTTCACCATAAAATGCAAGTGTTATATCAATGTAGCATTATCATCCAATAGTTCCAGAGTAAATAAACAATGAACAAATGAGCAATCATACACATACACAATACACCAATATTTTTTGTGGAAACCCAAAGTGGGAGAAAACCACACAATTCGTTTTCTTATATGTCTTTAAGAATTACATTCATTGGAAGCACCAACTTCCTTTGTTTTCCAGCTACAACTGGAAGGAGGATCCAACCCCCTAGTTTCTCAGGCTACAACCTAAGGGAATCTCCAACTCCCCAATTATGCAGCTACAACCAAAAGGAGTCTAAAACCCCCTACGTTCTCCGACTACAACCAAAAGGTGGATACAACCACATGTCCTTGCCCCGTCCAACTGCCTTGACATATAAGTATAATGATGGAACCATTGTCACACTATCATTGTGATATATACTGCTGTAAACATATACCAATCAACCTGCACCAAACAACCTGTACCAATAACCTGAACCATGCATCAACAATGCATCAACCTGTACCTCAACCTGTACCATAAACAATTGCATCAACCATGCACCAACCTGTAATCAATCTGTACCATAAACGAGTGCATCAACCATGCACAAACCTGTAACTCAGCCTATACCATGAACAAGTGCATCAACCATGCACCAAACCTGTATAAATAACCTGTCACAACAACCTTAGAAAGCATCATCAAAAGAATTTATCCTCCCTTGAATTCCGACCTTCTTTACTTCACCTTCCCTCTGAAATCCAACTTAGATATCCTTTGGTTACCTCGGTCACTTGTATATATTCAATATTCTCAAGTGTGATTAAAATGAGAGAGCATTGCCTCTTATTTATAATTTCATGTATCTTCCTCAAGGGGTTACCTTTTAACCATCTTAACCCACTTTCCTTATTTTAAGGTTAACCCACTTCTAACCACTTGTCAACTTAGTAATTTCTCCATTAATTTTATTATTTAAATAATTTATTTTGTATTCACTTTGACTTATAGTACATTCATAACTTCACTTTATTATTTACCTTCTAAAATATCTTAAACCACTTTGACTACTTTGACCTTTTGGGGCTTCTAGATGACTCATGAGGGTTCTCCAACTTCACATGGCCATAACTCTCTAAATGTGAGGAGTTATGTGACATTCCACATACCAATGGAAATGGCATGACATGTACTATCCATATAGAATATTATTACCTAAAAATATATCAAAACTCATACCATTATCCATCAAACAACTTGGGTCCATTACCCAAACCTTTATCCAACTTCACATGGACATAACTCTCTAACCGTGAGGAGTTATATGACATTCCACATACCAATGGAAATGGAATGACATGTACTATCCATATAGAATAGTCTTACTTGGAAATATATCAAAACACATACCATTATCCATCAAACAAACTTGGGGGTCCATTACCCAAACCATTGTGCTACCGGAATTCATTACCAGACTTTCTTTAAGGGTTGAAATCAATGACAACCAACCCAATTATTCAAGATGCCTCACAGGTACCTCAACACATGCTTCACAACAATCCAGTGTGTCTGTCTCAACTAACTCATAAAATGGCTAAGTGCACTCACTGTATAAAAAATATCTAGTCTTGTGTTAACCAGATACATCAATGATCCAATCAATTGTCTATATAGGATTGGATCAATATCATCAGAATTGAAATAAGACACACTTAGTTTCTTCATATTTGTCACCGTTGGTGTACACATGGGATTACAGTTCAACATCCCAAACTTATTCAATATATCAACTGTGTACTTCCCCTGACTCAGGAATATCTCATCAGTTCTCTGTCACTCCTCTAGTCCCAAGAAGTAGTGCATCATAAAAAGGTCCTTCATCTCAAACTCAAAGGGAAATGTATACTTGCATTCAAAAATAAGGCTATATGTACCAATGAGGAATAAATTATAAACGTAGATGACCAAAATCAGGGACTCACCATTAACGGTCTGTTAGCAGCCCTAGACAATTTTGTTGTTTAAACGAGAAACAATACTTTATGCAGATGCCTTCACCTTGTCTTGTAAAAATTATCTTTTTAGATGATGACTAGGTTAGTATATTCATTCATTAATCAATTAAATATTTGTGTGTTTTTTTTATTCCATGTTTGATTTATGATTGAAAGAATGAATCAAACATGGAAACTTAATTTCATACTATATCCCTATTCAAAGCATTTTTTTTTAAAGGGTCATTGTTCTTGTATCTACTCCATTTTAACATTTAAATGACTTCCCTTTGATTACTTTGAATGTTGATATGATACTTATGTTGTTTTTCATTTGAATTATAAACATGTTTTATTTGAATCATTTGCAAACCAACTATAGTCATTGCTAGACATGGGAATTAAATGCACCAGAATCGTATCCTGTACTCAATCTTTGGCTAGAAAAATGAATTGACAGGCTTTTCATTATGAGTTGAGGGTTTGTATTGTGCTCTGTACTCGATATTTTCATTACCAGAGCACTCAAACTTCATGACCGAAACCTTGAGCTTTATACTATGATTGCGCAGGGGTTTTACTTGGTTTATTTCCATTTTGTTCACTCAGATTTGTTTCTCCTACTCCTTCCATATAAACCCAGAGCTACCTTGAGTCACCCCCGTTATAGTCTAGTCATATTTCTAATTTCTCCTATTGTTTGAATAGATCCAAATGGCTCTCAAGCATTGTTGTCTCATGATGGTGCTGTCGAGGATTTGAAAGGCCAGGGATGGGAAACCTTTATCAAAATGTTTGAAGGGTATAACCTTCGCATGTCTAAGGAATTCACACAAACATTTGATGGGTATAGGGAAAAATTTGGAGATATTAAGTTGGAGGTGACTGAGGAGTTTATCAACAAAGCCACAGGACTTCCATCCACTGGTCAGAAGTGGTTCAAGAACTCGAAAATCGAAGACCTCTTCATGACCTCCAGAAAGATTGATTATTGTGAGAAAGATATTCTTGTTTCTTTTCTTAAGGTTAGATGGCATGGCCTCTTCTCAGTTCTTAAACGGTTTGTAACCTGTGAGGGCCATTATGGTCTAGTCTTTCTTTACCATATACAGTTTCTTATGCACTTTATAGGTTTTCATTTGAATGTGTCGTTTTATTTGTTGAGGAGTCTGTACAAGATGTCTAAGATGTATAAAAAACATAGACTCGATTCTAGTCTCTTTCACCAAGGTTTAATTAAAATTTTGTTGGTTCATCGTTTGAAAACCCTGGGTGATGACTGGGATGGGTTCTTAAACCGAAATGGCTTTGCAACAGTCATTCCTATAGAAACCCATGTTTTGGGTGAAGCACTGATAAGGGAACAATTTGATTGTTCAAGTAATGGGCCATAATCTCTGAAGGAAAACCCTCGTGACGAGGCAATAACCGATTAGTTTTTACATGGGAAATAGGATGTTGGTTCTAGGTTGAATGAAACCCTTATGCATGAATTAGTTGTTGGCCTTAAATCCACTGTAAAAATGATAGCAAAAAACCTCACAAACAGTCAAAACAGAAGCATGAACCATTAGGGTTTCGAAATAAAAGGGTTGGTCGACTGATCTCGAGAATTTTAAGGAATAGATCTAAATCTTATTTGAGCTCGATCGACCCGATCGAGATCAATGAGGTCTCAGATCCTGAAATTGAAATTTTCCTCGTAGAAGAAGACCCATATTGTCGTAAATCAGATCCTACTCAGCCATACAGCTTTGTTAGTAATCTTCCACCATGTCTCGAGGGTAGAAAGGGGTTTACTAGTATTCATCTTGGTCAAGGGCCGACAATAGGTAGTGTTGATATTCTTACACCCAAATATACTCTCCATCGACAGATCTCTCCTTCTGTGCATTGTGAGGTCTGCTTGCATTGGATTGAATGGTACTATAATGATATCCCCATTCTCCAAGCAAGAATTAAAGCACTCACAAACCACAATGCATTACTCATAAAATAAAATCATGACCTCAGAGCAAATGAACAGAGACAAGCCAAGTGTCTTAATAAGACGGGCAACATTGTGATAAAGAATGCAGACAATGTGAATGCCATAATCAATTCCGAGCTATCTTGATCCATGTTTAGTCATTGATTAAATGGTAAAACGGTTTTCCCTTTTTTTTACAGTCATGTTATTTTTTGAATCAAATCGGTTAAAATTAGATTTCTTTTGCCAATATAAGACTGGCTACAGAATCTCACGATTCTGTAGCCAAGTCATTTTTATATAAAATTTAGTAATTAATTGTTAATAAATTATCTAACTTGTTCCTATTTTGTTTAGGATGTGGTATATCTTGATGTTGGTTTTATGAGGTGGAACATGTTCGATTTAGATGATTAGTATCTCCCTCCTGTTTATTTTGTAAATAGCAAAAAACTTTTATTAGTATTTGAATATACAGTTTGATTATGAGTGGTTGTAGGCCCTCCATATTTGTAATATTTTGATCTTATGGAATCTGATCCTATCCTAGGAGATAGGAAGTTGAGATTTCAAAAACTCTTTAAATACTCTCTATTTTGTAAATGAAAGGCATCTTGGCCTGAAACCAAAGATGGACAAATGACTTCTAAGACTTAATGAAATATTGTACAACATTTTGGCTTTAGTCCTTTGTGTTTCTAATTTCCGTCATTTATGTATTAATGAGACCAGAAATTTTAGATCATCTTTTGACTATCTGTACATCTATGTTTCATAGTTTAGTTAACTCAAGTTTTGTTAGATTTATAGAAATAAGAAAAAAAAAATATTCAAATGTGATTTCTTTATCTACTTCTCAAAATCAATTATTCTTACATTGATTTCGTAAGTTTCCAGTAAAACTTGCGACCTGTAAATGTTGTTCATAAGTGAGATTTTAATGTTTTATTTTTCTTCTTAAATACATTTACAATAGTTATATTAGAGTATGTATATATACTATAGTTTTTATCCTTAGTTAGTTATTCCTTTCTCTTTATTTTAGGACTTTAGATTGGCTAACAGAGCCATTAAACTCATCAGAACAAGTTACACCAAATGACTTGGGTTACTTAGACAACCCTAGACAGGACTTGTTCTTCTAGTTGAAGGTCGATCAATTTCTCCCGCCAACACGGTCTTGCAGTATAGTTTGGGATCAACAACACTTTTGTTGAAGCCCAAACTCATCAGGTGTCCATCAATCCTCACATACCAAGCTCGAGGTGCCTACTTTAGTCCATACATGGCCTTCTTCAACCTACACACAAGAGAATCCTTCTCGTGTATCACGAAACCATATGGCTACTCGATGTATAATTCTTCCTCAATCTCTCCATTAAGAAAGGTTGTCTTCACATCCATCTGATGTAGTATCCAACCCATGGATGTCACAAGGGAAATAATCATCCAGATAGAAGTGTATCGAGTAACAGGAGAAAATGTCTCCTCATAATATATTCCCTCCACATGAGAAAATCATCTTGGAAAAAATATTTCTTTATGCTTCTCGGTGCTCCCATCAATTGTGTGTTTGATATTATATATCCACTTGGAAGTCACTATAGACTTCCCCTCAAGTCTCGGAAGAATATCACACACATCATTCTTCATGATGGATTGATACTCCTCCATCATGGAATCTCTCCATACTGGCTAACTAGATTTCTCCTCATAATAGGAAGGCTCATAATCAATGATGTGTCTCATAGATATGGAATAACATGAATATATATGAGATATATTTCTCTATCAAAAGGTACCATAAGGAGTTGCATGTCCTTATGACTCTTGTAGAGTTTAAGGATCCCATGTAGGTCTCTTTGGACCTACTACAATATCTTTGGGAACATCAACTGGAGATACAGGATCAACGATTTCAATTGGATCAATAGGTTCAATTGTCTTCCTCTGAACTGCTAGAGGGTGAGGGGGAGAAGGCATAATATCTTCCTGTCTTTCACTGTCAATGTCCATATGAGATCCTCTAGCTCTCCTAAAGGCTACCTCTTCCTCAAAGTTAACATCTATTCTCACCTCAATCTGTCTCTGACCAGGGATGTAGATATGGTATGCCTTCGAAGACTCACTATACCCCACAAATGTACCCTTTCTACCTGAAGGGTCTAGTTTGGTCATTTTATCCTTGGGTACATGAATGTATATTGGACACCCAAATATCTTGAAGTGTCCAACCTCAGGATTCACTCATGATCTATGTCCATAATATACATCTCTTGGTTCCTTCACGAAACACATGTCTAAGACATGTATAGGTTCCCTCATGGAACCAATGTCTTCTCTAGGATACATCGAGGTTCCCTCATGGAGCCAATGTCCCCCAAGACATATCGAGGTTTCCTCATGAAACTAATGTATTGGTTCCTTCATATAACCATATGGGGCACATCAATATGAAGTCCAAATTCACTCCTACTAGTCCACATAGGACCCTCCAGGGATAATGTCTCATGATGCTACCTCAAACATCAACACTCCTTCTCAACTAGGAAGGTGTTTTTCCATGATGTTTTCATCTAGTAGTCCACTTACTACTCTACAATAAACTAGTAGCACATAGCTACTACCATACCATTGGTATCTCAAATCATCTGTCACAATCTCTGCTATCAAACATTAGCACACAACTACTTCCAAGTGATTTGGTAGTCTCCATGGAAATCAACTAGTAGCACACAACTACTATAATTCCATCCAATAGAACATGACTGCACCAAGCCATAATAGTACACAACTATTTTCAAGTGATACACAATCACTTCTAGTGGTACACAACCATTGCTAGTATCACACAACTACTGTCCATAGACACACAGTCTCCACTAGTGGCACACAACCACCGTAGTAGCACATAACTATTTCCCAGAGACACACAGTCTCCACCAGTGGTACAAAACCACCATAGTAGCACATAGATACTATCCACTTTCCAAATCACACAACATCACGATAACCACCACATCAACACATTGAAATAAGCTTCACGTGATCTCGACAACAGCGGGTTTGTCGCTGCTTCTCATGTCCATCTCGATCACTCCTCACCAAATACCTTTGTTGATATAGAACACCAACAACACCCATTTTCACAAGTAATAGTGTATGAGTAGATAATTCGAGGTGGAACATCATAATATCCATCAAAATATACATCCATTGAAACCCATGTACCCTTAGGTGTACCATGCATCCAATCATGGATATGATCACATGGAGAATGAGAAGCAAACAATGCACTAGAGAGCTTATGTGCCTTGGTTATTTCAGCACCATTTTGTTTTACAGTAGTGATAAATTTGCCACCCAACTAAGAGTTATCTGCAACAAGTTGTCGCACTGGTTTCTCTCTTTCTTTAGTTACAATCGATGATGGCTTGAATAACACCAACACCGATGGTATTTCCCCCAACCCTAATGGAAAATATCATACCCTATTCACACACCACCACCATAATAAATTCAACAAACATCTTTACATGGTCCCGGGGCATCCCCATATTGTTCAAGAATGATCGACAGATCAATATAATCAATAATCCAAAGATTTCTAGGATCATATTTTTCAATCGTGTGGGTCTCCTTCTCCGAGCTTCTCCAGTACTAATCACCCCACCTTTGTATCTCTCATTCTTTTCTTTATCATATTTGAACATACAATTACCAACAAAGACCACACAAGCATGTTTATTATAGACAGGATCTACCAGTGATTCTAAATCCTCCGAGAGATTCTTGATCCTAACCTTGTTTCATGGATCCCTGCACTGCTCTCGTAGTATGTAATCTCTGGAGACGTTGTAGAGTATGTTGGTGTGTCTCTGGATGGGTGTTTTGGAAAGAAATTGTCTTTGTGGGGGCACATCCATAGCCAAATCCAGCAACCTTTCGAATATGTATAACCTTGCATGCCATAGATAATTCATGACGATCAAGTGGTACATGCCTCACCATAAGTTGAGAGGCTTGCGGAGGGACGACCTTGCGTCTATCGGTGGGGACTCCTCGAATGGTGAGGCAAATGTCGAAATTATAGAGATATTTTTATCTTGGGAAGGAAGGACAGAGACAACATGAGAAATGGAAGCCCGAAATTCTTTCTTCATGACTCTGGCATTTGTACCCATAGTGGGATTCTCTGATATGCCTGCAAATTTGATTCTCATTGGTTTATTCAATCGTTTGCTTTCGGGATTGAGACAACAATGAAGATGGTGGAAAAAAAATAACTCACACTACTACATACTTAGCAACAATCCACATTCCACCAATCTACTCTCACCTAAATATCACATGCTTCTATTTCCCTATGCCCTCCCGTAAGGGAGTCAAGCCTAGTCTTGCTCTGATACCATGTTGATTTTTCTTTATGAGATGATATTGTATATTCGATATATTATTACGATGATGAGTGTTCCATATATAGAGAATGTATGGTGACCATCCATGAAAGGATGCATCCCTTGGATAATCAATAACTATTTATTATTATTATTACTACTTATTATGTATATTATTTAATAATCAATAATTATATTATTAATTATTAATCTAGGAGAATGTATTCCCGAAAGTTGTCCAAACATCAACAATTTTATCCTCAACTTGGGTGTGAAATGATTATAAGATTTTATAGGCAACAGATTCTATGTCTAGGAGGAAAGTCTGAGGTATGCACACAATTGGTGGTTTATTCATAACATAAGTGTCTTCAATGTGTTGGTTTTACAATTTGTGTTATTATTTATGATGTATCTATTATGGGTTTTATGTTATAATTATGTTTATGAAAGATTGTTGTTAGAAATGCATGTCTGATCATATGAAGAGCATTATATTCAATTAAATGTGTATCAGAGAGGAAAAAATTGTGGCATGGTCCAACTTGGGGATGCTACAATGTGGTATCAAATTCCAAGGTTCAATATTGATCCTGCATGGGCCATCTAGTAGAACACTGAAGATAGAAATTGCATAAGTCTAATTTTCAGAGGATGTCTCTGACATGTTCGATGAAATTATTGTAGTGGAATTGGGGGGGAATTTCACGAAGAGGAAAATTAACTAGGGATTAGAATCCCCAAATTTTAATTGAATTCTGAGAAAATTTGGGCCAATGGATGGCCGAATTTCAAATTTACAGAGGCAGTCATGGTAGAATTGGTAAGAATTCCCAATTTCGAAATGAAAATGGAAGAAAATTCATAACCATAATTGTAAATCGGCTGCACACGAGGATAATTGGTTGTTGTGGAGGTTTAATTGGTGCTTATTAGGACTATAATTAGTTGAATTGGGAATTTGAAGAGTGCCATGGTGAAATTGGGAGAAATTGGGAAAAAGCCCCAATTTCCACAATGAAAATTCATAGGAATTTAACAAGGAAGAGTTGAATTTTGTGTACATGGGATGAATTCAATTAAAAAAGGTCGAAATTGGCCTTATTTATCTTAATTATAGAGCTACAATGACATCCTGAATAAACAACTTTGAAATTGGGCGTAAATGGAAACAGTGACATCAACGTGACATGGAGCCAAGTGTCAGATGACATGGAATAAGGGTGAAATGTAATGTCATGATGTCTGGTGTGGTAGGTAGTAGGAGAAACATGTGATAGTTGGAAAACAATGTCGAGTCACGGTGGCAAGGTTCCTACCTAGAAAACCATGAGTTTGAGACCCACATAACCCTATTTGTAGGGGGGGAGGCACAATGAACGTGGGGCAACCATGTCAGAGGGATGAACGGTTAGTTTCCATTATATACCCCCCCTTGTTAATGATCGATAGGTAGAGGGGCTGCAATACAACGGTGAGCGTTAATCCCGATCGTGATCACTAATCTACACCAAAATCTTGATCGTTGGATAAAACAGGTGATAAATTATATGCGCCAAGGAGAATGGTTGTAGGATTGGACCTTCCCATCCCTGTGACCCAATAAATAGGTGTTACATGGTATCTAGGCCATGGGGGTTGTTAGTATCCAGATACTAAATTTTCAATTTTTCCTTGTTACAGGAATGAGGTTATTCCCGTAGCACAGGGAAGTGTTGTTCCTGAGCACCAGTATTGTATATGCCAAAAGTAGTACTGAGCTTTTGACTTGCCTCGTTGGAGGGAAGTCTTTGTTTCATACGCCTTTTCAATGTTATTATGCCTTTATTCCACTTCATCAAGATAAATTGGCCTTTGTACTAGTCAAATGTGTCTAAAGTTGATATTAAGTAAGGATTATTGCCTGTGGATTAAAAGGCGGTTTTCGGGCAAAATAAAATGGTATTATAACGCCATTTTGGTTTATGTGGTCAAGTATTATGGTTTCAGTTGTGTTTTACATTCTTAATGATTATGTTAGCAAAAATTATTGGCCAGGAGCCATTATCCAGTCCTCGAAGCCACACACCTGTAGTCATACAAAACAAGGGTTAGCCACAAGTCAACACATAAGTCAAGACAAAGCCAGCGCATAAGCATCAGTCAAATCCAGGAGGACAACGTAGAGATAGATGAAATTATTTGCCAAAAGGAATGTAACCATATGAAGTGTTAATAAAACTGCGTGATTGGCAAAGAAACTGGAAACTCGAGCTTATAAAATATCCACCAGATCGTAGAACCTGAGACCATTGGACCTGTTCGCCAATTGCCAGATGACAGCGCTAATTATGCAGGTTGCAATGAAGATTCGATCAGTGTACAAGTGCACGCTAAAGGGAGGGTTTAACAAATTTCATAAAGATCCTACCCTGCCAGATGACGTGCTCAGGAAATCACAACAATATCACGGTTCTTATGGAAACAAATTGATAAGCAATAATACCAGATCACGAACTTTGCAGGGAATTGCTATGACAAGTTTTCATGCCATGTATTAAAAGAAGGTTCTAAGCACCAGATTGTTGAGGAAATCTAGAAGTGCAGTTGTTACTTGTACTGTTTACGTTTAAAATTGAGAATGGGTAAGACATTAAGCCTAATTGGAGACCTGGTACATCCAGCCCCAGAAACTACTGATAAAAATTGAGTATTGACTAGAAACGAGATGCATGCATCTCTCTAAAAAATGATGGACGTCTTGTGACAGTATCAGTGGTGGTGAGGCATAGAACAGATAGATGCTTTATTGAATATATATCTCTCAGTTCAAAAACAAGCCGAGATTGCTTTTAGATCACAATCCTCACCTACAATTGATATCCAAATAAAGGCTGTGGAGATTTCTAAAGAAAAGGGGAACACACAGGTTGGTTCCACTGCAGCTGGAGGAGAAGAATGCAAAATGCAACTGGTGTAAAACAGAAAGCAAGTTTAGTACATAACCGAGCATTCTTTTAGGAAGAGAATTAACAGTCAGATATACATGTGGTCATTAGTTTCCAGATCCAGGGGATAAGCATCAAAGGCCTCCTGTTGTTCGAAACACATGTCATGCCTGAGAAAATATCTAATTGGAAGGAATATGTTAAAAGCAATCTGCAGGGTATGCTATTTTTGGAAGACAACTATTGGACCAGCTATCTATTTGACTTGTTCACTTGCTGAGTCAAGATAGAAATCAAAACAACCACCGAAGATCAGAGGAAAAGACAACCAAATTTGCCAAGTGGAATTTGTTTGTTAAAGACCTTATTCTAGTATAGATTTGGGTACCTAGAAATTGGGGTTTTCTGTTGCAACTATTGACTATAATTGGATAAAGTAGAAGTTCGCCCTGAAGGCTTCTAGGAGTTAGTTATAATCTGTCCCTGATAATTAGGTTAACAATAAACGTATGTAACTTATGTAATTTCTATATATTAGATGAACAAGATCACACCAGGGAAGAGGGGGGGAGGCACGAGAGGAAAAAAGAGACACCAGGGATGATGGACTGGGATTCTCTTTATGATTGTAAAGCAGGGACTTTCATTTGGCACTCAATGCTACAGTCTTTTTTATAAGAAGATTTTCTCCTCTAATCTTTTTATTCTTTTTCTTACTTATAAAACATGTTATCTCTTCAATGCACTGATATTATCTTGTTAGGTTGATAGGGCAGTGAAGATTTCACTGTTTTCTTTCACATTCCCAGACTTTTTTTTAAGTACTTTGCTGTATGTTTCTAAATGACATTTAGGATCAGAAATCTTCCTATGTGAGTGAATAGATTGGACATTTGCATATTTCTTTCATCTTATGGTTTTATCTACTTTATTTAATTGACTACCATTGACTAAGTAAGTGGGATCAGCCCTTGTTTACAATCAGAGATTGAATTTTATCTTTCTTTATTTACTGTCGACACCTCCAACCTTTGCAAAAACCATACATATTTATCCATAAGAACCAATGAAATAAATTAATGATACCCTAGCTTGCCCTTAGCAGTTGAGTGCAACTTTAGGGACTAACAGGGGCTAAAAAACTAAAGAATGTGTGCACTACAAAGGGAAGGAAAGGAGAAAGAGAGAGGATAGAAGGTGACGGAGGATGACAGGGAAAGGCCAGGTGGGAAAGGAGATGACATGGAATCACTCTATGGGTTCCAAGTGGATTAGGATTCCACATCAACGTCACAATCAACGGAATTTAAATAAATTTCTTAGAAAATAATGAAAATTACCATAAATGTTTGGTGTTTGTTAGGTGATTAACTTACAAGGCATTTTCGAAGCCCTAAACAACATTTTTTGAAAATAAAATTTGTTAGAAACGACAAGTTGTTCCAATACATACAATTTTTGCATATAAAATGATAGAGTGTGAAGAGATATTTCTAACAAGATAAATTGTTCATCAAACAGAGCTTGTATGAGGGAGTTACATGTCAAAAAGTGTAGGGTAAGTTTTGGGTACTAGTTCACTCCAAGGGCCATAACTTCCTATTCTGGAATCAAATTGGGGCACAAGAAAAGTATAAGGAAATATCTTGAGCCTGAGAAGACATCTATGGAGTTAAATTAATATTTTGAGTACCCAAAGGTGCACAAGAGGATGTAGAAGGAAACTGAAGTAATCAGGGATAAGAATATAAATTGGCCTTAAACTTCAATAGGTTGTAACTAGTAGCCTGGAACTTAGATGAAGGTGAAAATTGGTCAGATTTTCCAAAATATATTCATGAAGGAAACCAATTGACATCCTACCAAAAATCTAAAGGATCGGGAAAAAATATGCATGGGCATAGATAAAAATTGCACTTGGTTGAAGGGTGTGTAGAAGGAGAAAATTGATATTGATTAAATGGCCATAACATTATGCTCAAGACTCGTAATTGAGCAAGAAAGCAGTCATTGGAGAGGTATTGGAAATAGGAGTCCATATATTCACCGAGAAATGTTAATTGTAAACTCACATTCAAAATATATCAGAAATACTATTTATAGTGTATTTAAAATAACAAAATGGTGAATATCGAGAGTTAAGGGAAAGTAGATCAAAACAAGATCAACAAAGAGAGTAGAGGCATGGATAAGATTTGATATGAGGAAAGAACTCTATTTGTTGATATTGTTCTAATTTGATTTGAACTGAGGATAATCTGCTTTCCCTTAACTCTACAAAATCCACAGAGAAGATTTGAAGTGAGGACAGACCATAATGGTCTAAAATATTTGTATGGACAACAACTTTGAATGCCAGAAAAAGTATATGGATAGAATTAATTAGTGAATGTGAATTTTATATAAAGTATATCAAAGGAAAAGAGAACAAGGTGGCTCATGAGAAGCATGCTACAACCATTAGCATGTATAAATTTGATTTGAAGGATATAATTTTGGAAGCTCCAAAATCAGATCAACAATACATGGAAACAAAGGATAAATTACAAAAAGGTGATTTGTAGAAGAAAATCAAAGATTACGACATGAGAGAGGATGGAATCCTCATGTACACGGGCATATTTTTTGTTCCTAATTCTCAAGAGCTGAAAAATATGGTGCTAAGAGAGATGCATAATGGGCCTTATGATTGTCACCCAAGTTACCAGAAGACTATTGTAGTTGTCAAGAACCAATACTTTTGGCCAGGTATGAAGAAAGAGGTGGATGAGTATATTGCTATCTTTCTAGAATGTTAGAAGGTCAAGGCTGAGAAAAAACATCCATCTAGTATGCTACAACCATTTCCCATTCCATAGTGGAAATGGGAAGTGGTGAAAATAGATTTCATCACCAAGCTACCCATAACAGTGAAGCAGCATGATTCCATCGTGGATGTGGTGGATAAATCACTAAAGTTGGTCATTTTGTTCTAGTGAATCTCACTCACAAGGAAAATAATATTCTAGATATCGACATGAGGGAAATTTCTAGGCTACATGGTGTGCCTAAGGAAGTTGTTTTTGACAAAGATACCAAATTTACATCAAATTTTTGGAAAGGGTTATTCAAAGGCTTTGGGACGAATCTGAACTTCAACAAAACATATAATCCAGAGTCATATGGGAAAATAAAGAGGTTAGATCAGGTGATTGAGGATATGATGAGGCTATACATGATGGATTAACCATGAAAATGGGAAGATTACCTACATCTAGTTGAGTTTTCTTGTAATAATGGATACGAGGCATATTTAAAGATGAGCCCATCTGAGGAATTATATGGTAGAAAGTGAAACACACTAGTGAGTTGGTAAAACACAACATACAGAGTAGTGGTTGGGAAAGATTTTTTTAGTGAAATGGAAGAATAAATGGTGAAGATAAAGCATAATTTAAAGGCTTCCCAATATAGGAATAAAAGCTACGTAGATAAGGGAAAAAATCACAGAGAGTTTAAAGTGGGTGACCATGTGATGAGTCTGATTATTTCCTATTTCAAAGGCTCATCTTTGGCACATTTTCCCACCACAAAATGACTTACTATTTTCTTTTGACCATATCTAAAATTAATTCATTGGTATTTTTCATGTTGCTTAATGAATGTGTGCTGAGGTGGATTTTTGTGTATAACGTACCTTTTTTCTCTAATGTTTTAGTAAAAATATGTGTATTCCTCCAAGTAGGATGAACTTCAAGAGTAAGGGGTACCAACACCCTAGAAACAAGGGATTTTCTCTCCCTCAAAGCACTGGCAGCCAAGGATCAAGCGATATTATCCCTACCTACCTCCAAGAGCACTCCCTGTTCATTAATGAACACTCTCGATCAACAACAGTTGGAGATACAATTGTAATGGGATGAGATCCATCATTTATTCAATTCTCTCCTCGATTTAGGATGGGAGGTTGAAATCTGATCCATAATCCAATCCAGGAGCTTGATGGGGCTCAGAAAGGCCTAAAAATCAAATCTCTCATAATGGCTTCAAAGAATATGAGTGTGTAGACCTCGTCAATACAAACCCAGCACAACTTGAACAGGCTCAAACGGATGTCGTATGCTCCTGATATGGAGATCTGTTCATTTTTCCAAACATGCAAAAAATGATGATTGTACAGTCCGTACAGTCCCACGTGGCCGCTGACTGTACAGTTCATACGGTTGTACATTTGACATGGAAGGCATAGTCGGCGCTGACATGGAAGCTTCTGGAGGTGACACATGGAAGGGTGATTAGGTGTATAGACAAGTGACATGGACAGGTATAGGGGACCAACATGGAGTGACACATGTCACCCTTGTAGTGGTGACATGTGGCATGTGGCGCCTGTGTGGTAGGTATAGTGGTTGACATCTCAGCAGACAGGTGGACTAATGGATGGTTGACAAGTGGAATGTTTATCGATAAATGATGAAGTGCCACGTGGCCTAAACATGGGATTCCACATGGCACCCATTCGTTGGTTAGTTTTGTTGCAAAATTTTGGAATTTATGAGGTTATAACCACAGAACTCTATGGGCATCAAATCTTTGCATAGGTCGGGCTACCAACCCGCCTACCAGAGTTCCTTGTAATCTATTTCATAAAACTTATATTTAAGTTTTAATGGGGGGGATGTTGGGTGGAGTTAGGGTTGGGGCCTAGCCCCAACCCTTGGTCTAAACACTTTCATACAACCACGACCCTTGGCGCGAGTGCTATGGAGTATAGCCCGGAGCTCGGGCATATGTGTTACCATGCGACCATGCCACAGGGCTTCCAAAATGTTTGGCTCGGATATGGATATGGCACTCATCCTAGGGTTTCAGAACCACTACCATGTGACTCAATACTCGGAATAGAGAGGGCCAATCAGTAGGGGGCTTATCCCAATTAATCGGGCCCAAGTCATATGCATGCGCCAGAAAATCCAAGGACTTACGGAGGAGGGGCTAGCGCGCAGCCCCTAGGGGGATGGCGCTAGGCCACATGATACCATGTGACTATTTATAAGGAGTGCACGCCCAAGCTAGAGGTTCTTATCCCTATTCATATGCAAAAGTGGGTTTTTTAACCTTGGAATAGTGATTTTTATTGATTTATAGGCCTGTTTTTGGAGATTTTGGCTAATATTGGGAGATATTGGGCCCTTTTTTAGGCCATATCTTGGGGGGAAGTTGGGAGATGGTTACCAACTTCAGATATATATAAAACAAACCTTCTTGAGGCCATGGGAGGAGGCCCAGAATAGGTTTATGTTGACGGATTGTTGAGCCAAGGCCAGTGTTATGCAGGGAAGATATTGAGGAGTGCACCTTTGCGAGCCATTTCTGGGAGCCTCGTTCATCCTATTTGAGTGTCATCAGTTTTGATGGGTTCATGAGATCTGGTAGAACACAAACAACTCATTGTTTTAATCCATTGGCACTTTCATGATGTACAGTTAAAGCTTCAAACAAAAATAAGAAAGCCCACTGAGACAAGGCCCAGAGACGTAGGCGAGATTGACGAACTCTGTTATCACATTGGTGTTATGGTTTGATGTTGTTTATGTTTTATTGCATATCTGTATATGTGTATATGGTTGTTATGATTATTCTATGATTCTTCCTCTTTCATTCAACTTTCTAATTGGTTAATTAACACATGCATTTATAACTCAACCATTGTCGTATAAAAGATCTTTTCAGATGAAGTGGTATCAGAGATAGTTGACGTTTGGGTTTGAGTTTTGCATGCTAACCAGGGAGGAGCTCATCTCAGTTGAGAAAATGGCATCTAAGGAGGGACTTTCACAAAATGAAATGATTTCTGAAATTCGGTGTTTTCTGTGTCCGAGATGGTGAAAGTGTTGTATGAAGACTACTTGGAATGAAAGAGATCAGTTCAAGTGAAATATTCAAAAAATAATAAAGGAAAAGAAGGATTGAAGGAAGTTACTTCTACATCTATTTCAGAAAACATATCTGAGGTATGCAGTGAAGGTCATTCATCAATTTCTCCTTGTTCCCATCAAGATGGTTTTGGTGCATTTGAAAAACATACAGAGGTATATGTTTGAGATTACTAACCAAGATGAGTTATGAAGGAAAGGGTCATGGAATTGAGAGCCAAGGTATCGTTAATCCCATTGAGGTTGTGGAAAGGCCTCGATATTTAGGATTGGGATATGGTGAAGTGGATATTGGATCATCCTCCAAGATGGGATCCAAAACATCGGAAGCAAGTAATGCTTCAAATGATCATCCTAAGCCATTGCAGGATCGATTCACGAAAGGTAATGGCACATCACTCCAGGATTGTGGTAGTGAATGCAAGTCATCTCCAAAACAAATTGAAGATCAGCAAGGAAGGTATAATGGTCATGTTTTTACCAATTCTCTTTTTGATTATAAAAAACATAATCATGTAATCTGAAACCTGTGGAATATGTATCCATGTACTTTTTGTCATTCACCCAAGAATTGTGTTTCCAAGTGTCGGAAGAGACAAATTGTGTACAGGAAATCTATGTCATCTAGGAAGGAAACACGACATAAAGACTCAACTCCACAATGGAAGAAAGAGAAGGGAAAACAAGTCTAGATGCCAAAAACTTGTTTCTCTTATTGCAACAGGGGTGGACATCAAAAGGCTAAATGTTGGAAGCTTAATCCGGAGCTTCGTCCAAAGAAGGACAAAAGGATTGTGCATGTACTCAAGAAGGAAGAAGAATTACCAACAAAGCAAGAGGAACACCGTGAAGGAAAGAAACCAACCACTTGGTTTTTCCAGAAGTGGATGCCACAACTTCATTGCATTTTTCTTCCATTAATGTAATCACACATGTTGAAATGATGACCTATTATAACATCATTTTTGTACAACATAGTGTTTTTGTTTTTGTCATTATGAGTATGTAATCAGTAAGGTGCATGCTGTAAAATTTTGGGGACCAAAAGGTTCTTAGTGGGGAGGTGTTATCCAGAATCGGATCCAGGAGCTTGATGGGGCTCAGAAAGGCCTAAAAATCAAAGTTCTAAAAATGGCTTCAAAATGAACGTGTGAGTAGGCCTCGTCGATATGAACCCAACACAACTCAAATGAGCTCAAACATACATCGTATTCTCATGATATGGTGATCTTTTCGTGTTGCCAAACATGCAAAAAATGATGACTGTATAGTCCATACAGTGCCACGTGGCAGATGGACTGTGCATGTCGTACGTCTATACAACTGACGTGGAAGGAAAAACCAGTGCTGATGTGGCAACTTCTGGAGGTGACATGTGGCAGGGTGACTGGGCATACGAAAAGGTGATGTGGACAGGTATAGGGGACCATTCAGGGAGCGACACGTGTCACCCTTGCAGTGGTGACATGTGGCACATCCGTACGGATGACATGGAAGGTTCATACAACACGTGGCACTTGTGTGGTAGGTACAGTGGTTGACAGCTCAACAAACAAGTGGATCAATGGACGATTGAAAAGTGGCATTTGTATCGACGAATGATGAGGTGCCACATGGCACCCATTCGTTGGTCAGTTTTGTTGCAAAATTTTGGAGTTTATGAGGTTCAAACCACAGAACTCTATGGGTGCAAAATCTTTGTGTAGGTCGGGCTACCAACCTGCCTACCAGAGTTCCTTGTAATATATTTCATAAAACTTATATTTAAGTTTTAATGGGGGGACCGTTGGGCAGAGTTAGGGTTGGGGCCTAGCCCCATCCCTTGGTCTAAACACTTTCATACAATCACGGTCCTTGGCGCGAGTGCTATGGATTATAGCCTAGAGCTCGGGCATATGTCTTACCATGTGACCATGCCATGGGGCTTCCAAAATGTTTGGCTTGGATATGGATATAGCACTCAACCCAGGGTTTTAGAACCACCACCATGTGACTCAGAGCTCAGAACAGAGAGGGTCGATCGGTGGGGGGATTATCTCGAACTGATCGAGCCTAGGTCCTATGCATGTGCCAGAACATCTAGGGGCTTATAGAGGAGAGGCCAGCGCGCAAGCCCTAGAGGGCTGGCGCCTGGCCACATGATATCATGTGAATGTGTATAAGGAATGCACACCTAGCCCAGAGGTTCTTATCCCTATTCATATGCAAAAGTGGGTTTTTTAACCTTGGAATAATGATTTTTATTGATTTACAGTCCTGCTTTTGGAGATTTTGGCTAATATTGGGAGATATTGGGTTGTTTTTAAGGCCAAATCTTAGGGGGAAGTTGGGATATGGTTACTAAATTTAGATCTATATAAACCAGGCCTTCTTGAGGCCATGGGAGGAGGTTCATAACAATTTTATGCTGCTGGATTGTTGAGCCAAGGCCATTGTTATGCAGGAAAGCTATTGAGGAGTGCACCTTTGCGAACCATTTATGGGAGCTTCGTTCATCCGATTTGGGTGTTGTCAGTTTTGATGGGTTCATGAGATATGGTAGAACACGACCAAATCATTATTGTAATACATTGGCACTTTCATGATATACATTTAAATATTCGAACAGAAATAAGAATTCCCACTAAGACAAGGCCCAGAGACGTAAGCGAGATTGCCAAACTCCGTTATCACATTGGTGTTATGGTTTAGTGTTGTTTATGTTTTATTGCATATCTGTATATGTGTATATGTTTGTTATGATTCTTCTATGCTTCTTCCTCTTTCATTCAACTTCCTAATTGGTTAATTAACACATGCATTTATAACTCAACCATTGTCATATAAAATATCTTTTCGGATCAAACTTTTAGGCTATATATACACCTCTAGTCTAGAAGAGAAGAGGGGATATATATAGAGAATTTTTGGAGAGTTATTGTATGGAGACCTTGTGAAGACTTTTGTTGAGAACTTAGAACCTTCCTTCTCTCTATGTATTACTAATATTCATGAAATAAAGATGGTTTTTCTTTCAGTCCATTAAAGTTTCTTTTAATCTCCTTGTGCTTCTTTAGTAGGGCCCATCCAAGAGGGCTCAAGGACCCTATTGAAATTTATGTAGTTTTCATACATGTTTAGAATAATTTCTTTCCTTACTTCCATTAGAATAATTTATTTCCATGTAATCTAGACTAGTTGTGATTTCAGAGTTGTGATTTCAGATTGGTTTGTTTCCTTCAAGAAATAGTTTAGAGCTACTTTCTGCCAATTTATTTTCCTACACATTTTCAACCTTTTGATCAATCCTAGACGTTCGCTACTGACAAGTGCATATTGAATAGAATATTTTAATTTTGTACGAACCCTGGGTTGAAAAAGTAAATTCGGAAGCCACAGGTACAGTAAATTATTTCTACTATTCCCAGGGCCATCAATTGTTTTCATAATTTTCGGAGAGGTGTTGAAGTCTGCATGTTATTTTCTTTTTGTTTTCTTTTGTGTGATCTGGAGAAGTAAAAAAGGATAGCTTAGTCACAAGGCCAAATTCACTATATAATTTATGTATTGTAATATCCCAAGTGCTTTCACTTCGTGTGAGTATTGATATCAGCTTTTCATACCCTCTTTTTGCATTATATATAAGGAAAAAAAAAAGGCAGTTTTTCACTTTCTTTTTACTTCATGAATGACTACACCTAGAGATAGGAAAAGAATTTTTTTTCCAAAAACCCCCACCAAAAAAACAGGTCCAAGGAATCCAAAGATTGGTCCTGAAACACTAGAATTTTTTTTGGAAAGGGAAGATAGAGAATTTGAAAATATTTTAGAAGAGGGTCAATCTCCCTCAGCTTGTGCTATGGTTGGTGAAGAAGAGATGGGATAAATATTTGAATTCCCTATTCGAGAATCTAATGGAGAGACCAATATGAAAAACATTAATCATTCTTCCTTACCTCATTTTCATGGGCTTTTTTTTTAATATCCTGACACTTTATTTTTTTATTTTGCAGTTATATGTAAGACATATGATTATACCACTAATGGACAAAAGCTCAAAATGTTTCCTTGTACCTTGAAGGATTCATCTCTAAGATGATTTATGAGATTGGAGGGAAATACTATCACAACTTGGGATCAAATGAAAAATACCTTCAGTGAAAGATACTGAGACTATTGTAGAGAAAGAGATACAAGGAATGATATTTTTAGAATGACACAAGGACCCGATGAATCTCTAGAATACTTTGAAGAGAGATTTCAACTAAGCTATAAGAAAGCTCAAAATTGCACTCTTGACGAAGACTCACTCAAAATTTTCTTACTCAGAGGAGTAAGAGAAGATCTGATGGAAACATTGAATCTCCTATCTAATGGATATATCTATTAGTTGGACTATGATGATATCAAAAGAATATTCAAGAACCACTCAAGGTCCTCTAGAAAGAAAGGTAGAAGCAATAGAGGTTTGGAATCTCAATCTTCAAACCCTACAACTCATATAAATAATGAATTAGGAGGGTTAATAGAGGACATGAAAAATGATATTTTACGTTGTCTAGCCATGCAAATGGATACTTTTCATATTAATAAGAAATAGGTGGAAGAAAATAAGGCATCGGTTGTCCATTGTCCCAAATTCTCTAAAAAATATCCTAGCAATGAGTGCCCTTTAGACCTCATAGATGTTTGTGGTATTTGTGAAGAAAATCATCCAACTAACAAATGTCCTTCATTGTCGGGATTGAAAGCTACATTTTGAGGAGCATAGGAGAATGTGGAATCGCTATACTTCATTAATCAAAGGAAGCCTGGAGTACCAATACCATTCCAAAAATGTTTTAAATTCAATCCTACTCAACATTTTGGTGCATATAATTCTCAAATGTCTCCTCAACCATTGTACAACCCATCTCCTTGGATGAACCCAAATCCTTGGAAGTACCAAGGACCTCCAATCTATCCTCCATACCAATCTTTTTCTGGCATGCCACAAAATCAATGGATTCAACCTCCACAAGGATGGAGGCGGAAACCTTTTCAACCTGCATTATTTCCTCCTCCTCCTCAATCTAACAACACTACTCAAAATAGTGTTCCTCCTAAACAATACTAGCTACCTACTCAACCTACTCCAAATCTAAACAACAATCAAGTTCAACCTATTTACAAAAATGATACAACTTATCATACTTATTCCTTAGAACTAAAAGAGATAAATCTTAGATTGGGAAAGATATTACAACAAAAACCTAAGCTCATAGAAAGTACAAAATATGAGAAAGAAGATGTTACCTAAGAAAGAAGATACGACTTCATCTTCATGTCTATAAGTCCTTTGTGCCTCTTCCATGCCTCTAGTTTCTTTGTTGATCTTGTTATGATCTTGTTATGTTCTTCATACCTGGCCAAAAGTATTGGTTCTTGACAACTGTAATAGTCTTCTGGTAACCCTAGTGACCAGCATAAGGAACATTATGCATCTCTCTTAGCACCATCTTTTTCATCTCCTGAGAATTAGGCACATAAATTATGCCCTTGTGCATGAGGATTCCATCCTCCCTCATCTCGTAATCTTCGATTTTCTTCTACAAGTCACCTTGTTGTAATTTTTCCTTTGTTTCCATGTATTGTTGATCTGATTTTGCAGCTTCCAAAATTATGTCCTTCAAATCAAATTTAATCATGCTAATGGTTGTAGCATGCATCTCATGCACTATCCTACTGAGTGCATCAACCACCTTGTTCTCTTTTCCTTTGATATAGTTTATATAAAAGTCACATTCACTGATTAATTCTATCCATTTACTTTGTTTGGCATTCAAAGTTTGTTGTCCATACAAATATTTTAGACCACTATGGCATGTCCTTGATTCCAATATTCTCCATGGATTTTGTAGAGTTAAGGGAAGGTAGATCAAAACAAGATTAACTAAGTCCTTGTATTCATGGCTATAGATGCTGCGTGCCTCTTCCATGTCTCTAGTATCTTTCTTGATCTTGGTATGATATACTTTCCCTTAAATCTACAAAATTCATGGAGAATATTTGAATTGAGGATAGACCATAGTGGTATGAAATATTTGTATGGACAACAAACTTTGAATGCTAGAAAAATTAGATGGATTGAATTAATCAATGAATGTGACTTTTATATAAAGTATATCAAAGGAAAGGAGAACAAGGTGGATCATGAGATGCATGCTACAACCATTAGAATATATAAATTTGATTTGAAGGAAAACAATTTGGAAGCTATAAAATTAGATCAACAATACATGAAAATAAAGGAAGAATTACAACAAGGTGATTTGTAGAAGCAAATCAAAGATTACGAGATGAGAGAGGATGAAATCCTCATGTACAAGGGCATAGTTTATGTTCCTAATTCTCAGGAGCTAAAAAATATGGTGCTAAGAGAGATGCACAATGTGCCTTATTCTTTGAACCTAGGTTACCAAAAGACTATTGCAGTCGTCAAGAACCAATACTTTTGGCCATGTATAAAGAAAGAAGATAGATGTTTAGAATGTTAGAAGGTCAAGATTGAGCACAAACACCCAGTTGGTATGCGATAACCATTGCTCATTCCAGAGTGGAAATGGGAATTGGTGGCAACAGATTTCATCACCAATCTACCCATAACAGTGAAGCACCATGATTCCATCATGGCAGTGGTGGATAAACTCACTAAATATGGTCATTTTATTCTAGTGAAGCTCACTCACAAGGAAACTAATATTGCAGATATCTACATGAGGGAAATTTCCAGGCTACATGGTGTGCCTAAGGAATTTTTTTTTGACAAAGATCCCAAATTTACATCAAATTTTTGGAAAGGGTTATTCAAATGCTTTGGGATGAATCTGAACTTCAACAAAACATATCATCCATAGTCATATGGGAAAACATAGAGGGTCAATCAGGTGATTGAGGATATGTTGAGGCTATAATTTATGAATTAACCATAAAAATGGGAAGATTACCTACATATAGTTGAGTTTTTTTTTAATAATGGATATCATCCATATTTAAAGATGATCTCATCTGAGGAATTATGTGGTAGAAAGTGCAATACGCTAGTGAGATGGGAAAACCCAATAGACAGAGCAGTGGTTGGGAAATAATTGCTTAGGGAAATGGAAGAATAGATGGTGAAGATAAAGCATAATTTAAAGGCTTCCCAATATAGGAATAAAATCTATACAGATAAGGGAAAAACTCACAGAGATTTTAAAGTGGGTGACCATGTGATGAGTCTGATTATTTCCTATTTCAAAGGCTCATATTTGGCACATTTTTCCACCATAAAATAAATTAATATTTCCTTTTGACCATATTTAATAGTAAGTCATGGGTATTTTTCATGTTTCTTATAGAATGGGATTTGAGGTGGATTTTTTTGTATAATGTGAAACTTTTCTCTAATGTTTTAGGTAAAATATGTGTATTCCTCCAATCAAGTCAAACTTCAGGAGTAAGGGGTGCCAACACCCTAGAAACAAGAGATTGTTTCTCCCTCAAAGTACTTCCATCCAAGGATGAAGGGACATTATCCCCACCTACCTCCAAGAGCACTCCCTGTTCATTAATGACCACTCCCGATCAACAAAAATTGTAGATATAGGTGTAATGTAATGAGATCCCTCATTTATTCAATTATCTCCTTGATTTAGGAAGGGAGGTTGAAATATCAAGCTATATATACAACTCTAGTCTAGGAGAGAAGAGGGGAAATATATAGAGAATGTTTGGAGAGGTATTGTATGGGGACCTTGTGAAGAATTTTGTTGAGAACTTACAACCTTCCTTCTCTTGATGTATTACTGATATTCATGAAATAAAGATGGTTTTTGTTTCAGTCCTTTAAAGTTTCTTTAAGGCTCCTTGTGCTTCTTGGGTAGGGACCATTCAAGAGGGCTCAAGGACCCTATTGCAATTTATTTATTTTACATACATGTTTAGAATAAGTTATTCCCTTAATTCCATTAGAATAAGTTATTTCCATGCAATCTAGACTAGTTCTGATTTTAGATTGGTTTGTTTCCTTCAAGAAATAATTTAGATTTTCTTTTTGGCAGTTTATTTTCCTACTCATTTTCAACCTTTTTATCAATCCCAGACCTTTGTTATCGACAAGTGCATACTACATACATAGTGCATAGAACCTCTTAAGTTTGTATGAACCCCAGGTTGACAAACTAAATTAGGAAGCCAAGGGTAAAGTAAATTATTGGTACTACTCCTAGAGCCATCACTTTTTGGCATCATTGTTGGGGAGGTGTTGTATTCTTCATGTTATTTTATTTTTTTTTCTTTTGTGTGACCCAGAGAATTAAAAAAAGATACCTCATTCATAAGGCCAACTTCACTATATAATTGTTGTATTGTAGCATCCAAAGTTCTTTCACTTCGTGTGAGTATTGATATCTCCTTGTGATACTCTCTTTTTTCATTATACATAAGAAAAACAAAACATTGTTTTTCACTTTCCTTTTATTTCATGAATGACTAGACCTAGAGAGAGGAAAGGAATTTTGTTTCTAAAAACCCCCACCACAAAAACAAGTCCAAGCAATCCAAAGATTGGTCTTGAAACACTAGAAATTTTCTTGGAAAGGGAAGATAGAGAATTTGAAAATATTTCAAAAGAGGGTCAGTCTCCCTCACATCATTCTATGGTTGGTAAAGAAGAGATAGTATAAATATTTGAGTTCCCTATTCAGGAATCCAATGGAGAGACCAAGATGAAAAACATTAATCATTCTACCTTACCTCATTTTCACGGGCTTGTTTCTGAAGATCCTGACACTTTCTTGTATGATTTTGGAGTTGTATGCAAGACATATTATTATACCACTAATGAACATAAGCTAAAACTTTTTCCTTGTACCTTGAAGGATTCATATCTAAGATTGTTTACGAGATTGGAGGGAAATAGTATCACAACTTGGGATCAAATGAAAAATACCTTCAGTAAAAGATACTGAGACTATTTTAGAGAAAGAGATACAAAGGAGGATAATTTCATAATGACACAAGGACCTCATGAATCTATAGAATAATTTGAAGAGAGATTTAAACTAAGCTATAAGAGAGCTCAAAATTGCACTCTTGACGAAGACTCACTCAAACTTTTCTTACTCAGAGGATTAAGAGAAGATCTAATGGAAACATTGAATCTCCTATCCAATGGAGATATCTATCAGTTAGACTATGATGATATCAAAAGAATATTCAAGAACCACTCAAGGTCCTCCAGAAAGAAAGGAAGAAGCAATAGAGGTTTGGCGTCTCAATATTCTAACCCTACAACTCATATAAAGAATGAATTAGGAGGGTTAATAAAGGACATGAAAACTGATATTTTACACTACTTAGCCATGCAAATGGTTACTTTTCACATTAAGAAGATGTAGGAAAAATAAAATAATTAATTGGTTGTCTATTGTCCCAAATGCACTAAAATGCATCCTAGAAATGTGTGCCCTTTAGACCTCATAGATGTTTGTGGTATTTGTAAAGAAAATCATCCAACTAACAAATGTCCTTCTTTGATAGGATTGAAAGCTACATTTTGAGGAGCATAAGAGAATGTGGAATCGCTATACTTCATCAATCAAAGGAGGCCTGGAGTACCAAGACCATTCCAAATAGGCTATAACTTCAATCCTTCTCAAAATTTTGGTGCATATAATTCTTAAATGTCTCATCAACCATGGTACAAGCCATCTCCTTGGAAGAACCCAAATCATTGGTAGTACCAAGGACCTCCAATCCCTCCTCCATACCAATCTTTTCCTTGCATGCCACAAAATCAATGGAGTCAACCTCCACAAGGATGGAGGCTGCAAAATTTTCAACCTGCATTATTTCCTCCTCCTCCTCAACCTAAAAACACTACTCAAAATATTTTTCCTCATAAAAAACCTTAGCTACCTACTCAAACAACTCCAAATATGAACAACAAGCAAGTTGAACATGTGTACAAAAATGATACAAATTATCATACTTATTCCTTATAACTGCAAGAGATAATCTTAGACAGGGAAATATATTACAACAACAACCCAAGCTCATAGAAAGAATAGAATCTGAGAAAGAATATATTACCTTACCCAAACCACAAACTCTTCCTTACCCTGAAATATTACAAGAAAATAAAACTTATACATTTGAGGAAAAATCAATTTTAGGAGAACATAAGAATTTGTGCATAAATATACCTCTCTTGCAATCCCTCAAAGATGTTCCCATTTTCAATAAATATGTCAAGGAAGAATGAATTAGAAGACCAAGAGAAGAAGAAAATATGCCCCTACCATAAATTTTATAGGACAATTAGCTGACCTTAAGCTTGGAAAGTTCATCGTACCTAAATACTTGGATCCAAGAAGTCCTATGGTAAATATACACATCAAAAACACATTGATCCAGAATACTTGTATTGATATAGGGGTTTCTATCAATGTTATGATTAAAGATACTATGCTAGGACTCAAACTTCAGATATTTTTAAGAGACACCGCCATTGTCCTTCAACTTGTAGACAGATCTATAGTCAAACCTAAAGGCATGTTGGAAGATATCATAATCTCCATTGATTTTTGGGGGTACCCTACTAACTTTCTAGTCCTTCAACCCAAGTCTCAATCCAATGGATATACTCTAATTTTTGGAAGGACTTGTCTGGATACAATAGATGCATACATTGGTTGTAGAGTAGGAAATATGACTATCATTGACGACTTATCCCAAAAGAAAATTTATCTTTATCCTCCTGCCCAACCTTTGATAACAAAAATCTGCCTATGTGGGTGGAAGAGGAAGATGACCTGACACAAACAACTTCCTATCCCATATATACAATCAACACATCCTTGAATGATAGTACAATTGATGAGGACACTTTCGTTGAATTTTTTTTGCAATATCAATATCCAACTGGTGTAAAAATAGAAGGGATAAATGATGATAACAAATCTAAAATTTATGTTGAAAATAATATAGAATTATGGATATATTTTTTTATTGTTGAGATAGAAGATGAAAATGTCAAAACCATAGATATTGGCCCTGCAAAAACACTCAAAATCAACAATAAACTTATTGTTCAATAAGAATAAAAGCTATTAGATGTGCTGAAAAGAAATGTCAAAGATTTTGCATGGGATTATAAATACATGAAAGGAATCCATCCTTCTATCTCTACTCACCATATTTACTCAAAGAGGATGGAAAACCTATTAGGAAACCCCAAATAAGGATGAACCCTATAATGAAAGACATAGTTAAACAAGAACTTCAAAAGTTTCTAGATGTTTGATTCATATATCCAATCACAAACAATGAATGGGTCTCTCCTCTAGTTATTGTTCCAAATAAGAATGGGAAATGGAGGATATGTTTAGATTACCAAGAGTTAAACAAGACTACCAGAAAAGACCATTTCCACCTACCCTTTATTGACCAAGTCTTGGATGTATTAGATGGAAAATAATGATTTTCATTTATATATGGATTTAGTGGATAAAACCAAATTCAGATTAGTCCTGAAGATTGGGACAAGACCACCTTCACTTGTCTCTGGGGAACATTTGCTTACAGAGTCTTACCTTTTGGCCTATGTAATTCCCTAGCCACTTTCTAAATATAAATTCTCAAAATATTTTCAGAACTCATTCATGAAAAAGTTGAGATCTACATGGATGAATTTACCCCTTATGGAAATTCTTTTGATGAAGCCTTAGAAAATTTAGACAAAGTTCTTCAAAGATGTAGAGAAATGAACATGTCCCTTAGCAATGAAAAATTTAATATTATGATGAATGAATGGATTTTCTTAGGACATCATTTGTCCTCCAGAGGAATTGAAGTAGAAAAAACCAAAATCAAAATCATCTCCCTACTTCCTACACATCTGAAACCAAAATATATTAGAAGTTTCCTTGGACATGCAATATACTATAGAAGGTTCATCAAGGATTTCAGTAATATAGCTTCTCCTCTCTTTACCTTATTGTACAAAGATGTATATTATCACCATGACATCCTCCTATGGATCCCAATCCAAGACAACAATAGTAGCATCAAGTGTTTTGCAAAATATTTTACTTCATAGGTCGTCTCATCATGATTTTCTTCACAAAAATTGCACCAAGCACGAGACATTACAAATTTTGGTTTGAAGATATTATCATTTGGGTTCCTGAATGATGCATTGTTCTTCAGACTCAATACAAGTCTGAAGTGAAGATCTGAGATTGTATATATCATTTTCTTCCAAACTTTGATGATAAGAAGAGGGTAAAGTATTGTAATAATTCATGAGTGCATCTTGGTTCTGGGGGCAAATCAGTTCAGGAATTTGATTATACAACTTGGTGAAACGAAGATTGAATTATTTGATAGTTTCACCGTTATTGTAGATAATAATATTGTATTCATTTAATTGATCGACTGGGATTTTGGGTTACCCATACATCGATTTAAACTAGTAGACCAATTATTCCCATGTGGAAAATATTTTAGGTGGTAAGTCAAAACAATCTGCATTAGCCTTCCCTTCTAGAGAATTGACGAACAAATGCATACATGTATCGTTGTCATTCACCCCTATATTATGACAAGCATTGGAAAAGGCTACTAAGTGTTCATTAGTATTCCATTTCTCAAAAACTTGGCCAAATAATATTTAAACTTTGGAAGGGGGTGAGCAACTGGTGTAATATTAGGGGAGAAGATACGTGACACGAGGTGGTGGTAACATCTTCCTCAAATTGAAAAAGACCATATCGTTTAATGATTTTAACCATATTAGTTGTATATTGGACTGGGATTCAATGTATATAAATACTATCGATTACAGATGAAGTTGAAGGTTGTGAAGAGAAGGAACCTCTAGTACCAATACCACCACCAAAATATGTCATATTTAAAGTGAAAGGGGTTACAGATAGAGTGGAACTAACAGAATTAGATAAGGTTCGACAAAGAGAAGTTTGTTGGATTTTTATAACAACCTTTCTCCTTCCTATTTCATATATAAGAAAAATCTCAAGGGACAACCCTCTTGTTCTTCGAGAAGCACGAGAAATAGATGACATGTGAAAAATACTTAGTGAGGAGGTTGATTTCTGAGTAGCCTTTGTTGGGATTCCCACTGTTCATGTACTCTTATATCTCTAGAAATGACCTCCCAAGAATTATGCAATTCAGCTCAATTTTTAGTAGTTTCTAAAATAGTGTTAAATAAAGTCAAGGAAATGATAGTTTGATCGTCAATATTAGGTTGTCTGGTAATAGGTACAGTCATGGAAACAATCAATTAAAGAAAAAATAAGAACAAAAAACAAGGAAACTAAGTATAGGAATAAAGATATAAAAACTAGAGAGATATGGAAAACATCTCCCTAGTATGGTCGCCAAATAAATGTTGAGGAAAAGGTATGAAGAACCTCACTCCAACATTTTTGAATCTTACATGGCTAGGGAAATATATTTGTGATTATCACTTGGGGTTTATATCCTTAGACAAAATTATCAATTGATTCTCAAGTAATAAGTACAAGGAACCATTGCTATCCTTTTTGTAATTAAATTGTGCAAAAGAAGAAAATAAAAATATATTTATTATATTGATATTTAAAAGAAAAAATGAAATGAAAATCTAAAAGTGATATCAGGGATTACACATGTGATATCAAAATCAACAAAGTGATTTTATTAATTTCATTCCAAGTTACAATCATTACCTTTCTTTCAAACCCCTGCAAGGGTAAGGACCAAGATCAGATTTAAAATTATTCAATGGGCATCATACAAAAAGACTCTGACAACAAGTGAAGACTGAAACTAGAAATATGGATCAACTTAGCCATGAAAGTATCATCTATGACTCTACAAAATTTTCCCTATCATTAATGAAAACTAATTCATGAACAGATCAAAATACACAAACTGCCAAGATCGAATGATCAACCTTTCTAGAATAAGTTGTTGAATAAAGTATCTCAAATATTTGAATCATGTTATCTTCAATAAGACCCTGCTATCAACAAAAAGGTTAAGACTCTATGATATCTCAGAATGAATGAAAGTAATTAATCTCTCAAGTTTAAGAGTAGACCTTTATCATAAATTCTTTTTTGTTCTTTCTCCTCTTGTCCCTTCCTTTGATTAGATTTTTATCTTCCTCAAAAGAAGTTGTGTTAGTTTAAAACTACCTTTAGTTAAGTCATAATTGACTTAATATTAGTTAGGGACAATAATAATACTAATACTAATACTACTACTACTACTACTACTACTAATAATAATAATAGATAAAGATTTATTAACTAATAACTAATAGGTGGGACCCCTAATATTTTGAGTCTTTTTGAGTTTGATTTCCTCCTTGCTACTCCATAATTTATTTAAATAATAAATCATGCTTCATCATAAATATGCACAAACAATCATTTTTATCATCTGCTTATATATGAAATAAATAAAATGTATTTTTCACCATGAAAAACAATTATTGATTGGCTGTCCAAAAATGAAGATAATAGTATCAAGATATCCCAAAGTCAAAACATAAACAAATTTTTCACCACCAGAAACATAAAATATCAAAAGCCATATTTATTGTGTGAAGCAATCTGCATTTTCCCACTGTTTGTTACCCTTTCCCTATTTGTTGAGATGAATTTTTTAGTGTATTGGTGATTGGATGCATGAGGTTGAACTTTACTAAGAGATGGATATGGTTCATTAATTGGTTGGGTCTGGGAGTTGACATACTAAGAGGAATGAACAGTATCATGTGATCCATATCATTGATAGGAACCTCTGGCTAGAGGGACACACGAGCTGGAACATGGACATTAGAAAAAATCAGGCATGGCTGGAAAGGGGGCCTTTCTAGTCTAGGATGTGATGAAACGCTCCTTGGACCACTAAGTTAAAGAACCTATCCTAGAATAACTAATTTAACTCTCGAGGATCAGCATCAAAATGAATAGAAAATATAGACCTCATGTTGCCTCTTTGCCAAAAATTGTTTCTTCCCCTACCTCTGCCTCCACCATGGATTTGTTTGCTAGAGAAACTCATTTTCTGAGAGCAAACTTAGGTCAAAATATGAAACACGAAAGACTAATCAACCATCAATTTACTTTTCCTAAAGATAAATTTTAAAACAATGGCTCTTATTAGTCCACACACAAGCATGCATGCAATCAATCCATTACTTTGTATATGTCAACCATCAATAATATGTTGATTTTAATCCATAATTATCATAATGTAGAATAGGGAAATACAATTACATATGAGATATGATAGTGGTTGTAATGAATGGAAATGGAATACATGAAAGGGAAACTATGCTTATTGTTCTAAACATAAGATCAATTCTTAACCCAAAACCAACTTTCATAATCATATCATGATTCTTATTTAACCATAAATTTTATCGACACTGTTCATTTTTGTTATTTGAAATATGTCTTCTACCAACCTTCTCAAATTGTAAAGTTTTTGGATAATCATATTTTCTTTTGGGAACAAAACATGGGAATAAATAAAATGATTTTGGGAAAAATGAGGGGCTTATAATTTATGTAAAATGAAATTATGGACGGGAAATAAAATGCTCAATGTTCTTTCTGTAAACAACTATCGCCCATCAATCATCAACCAATGTGATCGATTCAAGGATTCAAAAAATAACTATGTACTTTTGTCTTTTGATCCTTTAGAGTTAAATTCATTAATCAAACAATTTGAAAATTCTTCCTTATAATTCCTTGTAAGAAGGACCATATCTAAGTTATGTTAATATATCCATTTAAACTTTGTTTAAAAAAAATACTATATCCATAGAATTTATCACAACAATAGAATGAATCTGGTCTAATATCAACCCAATAGGGTACAAGAGTAATTCTCATCATTGTGTTGGTATATATATTATTCATGTATATTTCCAATTGTCAAAACTCATTTTTATCAAAGTAAGGCTTCCTTTTGAAAATATTTTCAAATAACGAGATTTGAAACCAATATGCCAACAAACCGCAAGCCCAAAATATAATGTTGATTACACATAGGCTCATAATTTCCAACCTAGTTCTGTACAATATATTTACAGAACCTAATACCAACAAGCATGCTCGAATTGATGATGACAAAGTCGAGGAGATTGAAGGTTTGGCTTCACAATAACTTTAAAAAGTATCCTTGAATTCCAAAAACAATAAGGAGATCTTGAGATAGAAAAGCAAGTCGAAACCCTAGGTTGTTGAATCCCTTTATAATCATAACTTATTATCTGCAAGTGGGTTCAAACCAATCAGCATGGTGTATATCAGAGAAAAGAAATGAAACCCCATACATACGCCCCAAAAAAATGTCACTACAAACTGAACTATTGTTACAATAGCTCAAAAAACTAATAGGTATTTACTTTGCACAAAATACAAAAGAAGTCGCAATAGGAACACTAGTAGCACACCCTTGCAAGTTTTGTTTAGTTTTTTTTGAAAACCAAAATGAAAAATGAAACCCACAGTGCACGATAACATGCCAACAACATGAAAAATCCAAAATTCAATCCATGGTGATAAGACTGTATTCAAAATTCTTTTATTCCTTTAAACTTGTGTGTATCGTAAATTTAATGTAAAAACCAATTCAAGAGTATAACTGATGTTCAAAAACCCAGTTGATGTTTTATTTCAAAGTAACTCAATAAAAAACTCGACATTCACAATATCTTAAAAATCCATTCTCAGCTAAGAGTCACACTCATAACACACATACGACATGCAAACAAAATTTAGCCAACCTTGAAAATTTATCAGAGTAAAGAAACCCATTGATGCTAGAAGAGTCAAAAAAGTCCATACCTATCCAAATGAGCTAAATAGCCACAAGAGAAAATGATAAATATCGTTATCCAACCACCCAAATCTTTAGAATCCAAAACCCTTGACTAACAACAACAAACCATTTCCAAACAAGAACAATGTGAAAATGCAGTATACCTCAAGAGGAAAAACCAATGGAGAGTGCATTAACTCTCCATTATTTCACTTCTCCTCAACTCAACCCAAAACTCACCAACCTTTCCATGATATCCAACCAAAAATTACACAGTGGAACGCACTTAATCCTAGCTCGAACTCCAAGTAAAAATTTGGTACCATGAATATTACACTATAAAAATTACAACCACTATACCACATTCATAACTGATAAAGTGCCATTGTTTTATAAATGAACCATGTCAACTTAACAATCAAGCGATGTGAGATATGGAAACCATAGCATATATGAATTTAATTGTAAGTCAGGTTTGTTCATACTTGTGTCTGATAGCCTTATATAATATCATAACCTATATATGATATCATCGTTTTTATATGACATATATGTGCATGAAATGAAAGTTGACCATCCTTTTAAAATATTTCACAAACCATAATCATATAATTTTAAAACTTGTGATTATAAGTGTTATAACTCTAGCACAAAAGATCTTTCACCTTTTCTTTTCCTTTTAGAACATGGCGATGATGCAATATGAATATGAGGAGCATCATATATCACTATTGTTATCAGAAATATTACCCTTCGAATAGGTTAAGCTCCCCTTTGGACCAAGAACCCTTCTTTGGTCTAAAGACAAAAGTAAACAAATGGTTCCTACTTTCCTTATAGATCAAGTTCATAACCAATTGAAATGAGAAAGAGAAAGAATGTGATGTACCTTGTTTTGATGTTTGTCCTCGTTGCTCCAAGCTTCACGATTGATCTCTAATATCCTTAGTGTGAGCCAGTACTTATGATGAATGTTGGCCCTTGACCAAGTTTTGGGAGATCCTTGTTCTGGTTGACCTATTTTGGGACTTCGACAGCCTGTCGAAGACAGAGCGCAAGATGAAGCAGAGATCACGAGATGTCAGCCCCTTTTTGTGTCCTTTTTGGGATTTGGGAATATGTAACGGGAATGGAATGTCGGCCCATGGGTTTACCCATGTTTAGGCCTATTTTGTATGTATAAATAGAAGGCTAGGAAATGTAAGAAGTAGTTGAATTGTTAAGAACCAAATATCAATATAGCATAGAAAAACCTCAGAATAAGTACTCAATGCCTTGAAAAAGAGAGAAATTCAGATAATAAGCCTCTTCGAGGGGGAAACCTCCTTATGCCCACATAAATGTACAGTTCCAAGATGATTCCAAATTAAAATGTCTCCTTGGTATATATAGGAGACTAGGAGGTATAATTACAACTAATGGAATAAAGCCGACACAAATAAAATAACACTACTAATGTAATATGCCCCAATTAAGGGGAAATGAGCCAATATTAGGGCTTAACATTCCCCTCCCCTTGAGACAAGTGTTGTCCACAATGATTGAGTAAATATGGATGCTTCTGTATAAAAGACTCATCTTCCCAAGTGGAATCTTCAGCCAGTAGTTTCCTCCATTTAATGAGATACTCTAAAATGGATCTATTCCTCAGCTGGAAAACTCTTGTGTCAGTGATGGTTTCAGGCTCCAAGATGATTTTTCCTTCCTCGTCAAGTTATGGAAATATAGTTTGAACTAGGATCTTGTCGCCTATAACCTTCTTTAAGTATGAAACATGGAAAACTGGGTGTACTCGTGAATATGCAGGCAACTCCAATTTGTATGCCATGGTACCAATCTTTTGCAACACCTTATAAGGGCCATATTACTTTGGTGATAATTTATTATCCTTTTTGGTTTGCTTGAGGGACATATGTTTGTATGGTTGTAGTCTTAAAAACACCCAATCCCCTACATCAAAACTTCTTTCACTACGATGTTGATCTTCTTGTTGTTTCATGTGATTTTGTGCCATGGTCAGGTTGTCCTTTAAGATTTGGAGAACTTGTTGTTGATGCTTGATGTGATATTCCACTACTTGAACCTCAAATTTTTCTTTTAGAGAAGAAGTGATGGAAGGAGGGTGGTATCCATAGAGTGCCATAAATGGTGTCATTTTTGTTGCAGTATGAAAGGAAGTGTTATACCACCATTATGCCAAGGGTAACCATTTGAACCATTGTGTTTGTTTATCAGAGACAAAGCAACGAAGGTGGACTTTCAAACATTTGTTCACTATCTTGGTTTTTCCATCAGATTGAGGATGATAGGATGAGCTATGAGCCAATTGAGTACCCAAACAAGAAAATAATTCTGTCAAAAAATGTCCAGTGAAGATGGGATCTCTATCACTTACAATAATCTTTGGGTTGCCATGTAGCTTTTGAACTATCTCCATGAATGCGGTGACAAATGTACTAGCTTTGAAGGAATGAGAGAGTGCACAAAAGTGTGTGTACTTGGTCAGTCTATCAACAATCACCATGATGACACTCTTTCATTCAGATTTCTGTAACCCTGTGATGAAATCCATGGAAACCTCCTCTCAACACTAACTTGGGATGGCTAATGGTTGTAAAAGACATGGGGTCTTAATTGTTTCCACCTTATTTTGTTGGCAAACCAAACATTTTGCCACAAAACTTTGAACATCAGTTTTATTGCCATCCCAAAAAAAAATCCTTCTTGACTCCATGGTAGGTTTTCAAAAATCGCGAGTGCCCTCTTATTGGAGAGGTGTGCAATTCCAATAATACCTTTTGTTTGAGTTGGGAGTTATTACATAAATATAATTGATCTTTGTACCATAGTGAATCATTTTTCCATGTAAATGTATCTGATGCACGAGAATCTTGATGAAACCTTTGAATGAGAGTTCATACTTTTTCGTCATTCTTCCATTCATCCCTTGCTTCTATTATCCAATCAGGTTGGATGATCGAGATAGCATAGAGAAAGGCCTCAACATCTTCATCCTTTCTTGAGAGTGCATCTGCCACAACATTTTGCTTCCCCTTTTTATA
>ML780042.1:1085838-1181298 GCA_009831015.1 Picea engelmannii
GATGATCGAGATAGCATAGAGAAAGGCCTCAACATCTTCATCCTTTCTTGAGAGTGCATCTGCCACAACATTTTGCTTCCCCTTTTTATAGAAGATTTCAAAATCATAACCCAATATCTTGGTTACCCATTTTTGTTGTTCTTCTGAAGATAGTTTTTGTTCCAAGAAGTATTTAAGACTATCATGATCTGTTTTGACCTTGAAGTGCCTACCTATTAGGCAAGGACACCATTTATTCAATGCATGTAGTATTGCCATCATTTCCTTCTCATAAATGGTTTTGTGTAAGTCCTTTCCCTTGAGTGGTCGACTTTCAAAAGCCAGGGGCCTTCCTTCTTGCATTAGGACAGCACCAATTCCATTTCCCAAGGCATAACATTCCACAATAAAGGTTTTTGTGAAGTCTGGAGGGGTCAAGATAGGAGCTTTTCACATCACCTCTTTAAGTTGTTCAAAATATTTAGTTTCCTTTGGAGTCCATGAAAATGCATCCTTCTTAGTTAGTGTCGTTAAAGGTGTTTCTATTCTTCCATAGTGCCGAACAAACTTGTGGTAGTAACCTTTCAAACCCAAAAATCCTCTAATATTCTTCAATGTTTTGGGAATCGGCCAGTCCATTATGGCCTTACTATTGTTAGGGTCTACCTTAACACATTCATGAGATACAATATGACCCAAATACTCTACCTCCTTCACTCCAAAGAAACATTTGGATGGTTTGGCATATAGTTGTTTCTCCTTTAGTAGTTGTAGCACCTTGTCAACATGTCACACATGATCCTCCCAAGGCTTGCTATAGATTAGTATATCATCAAAAAATACTAACACAAATTTTCGAAGGAAGGGCTTGAAAATGGAATTCATCAACCCTTGGAATGTGGAAAGTGCATTTGTAAGGCAAAAATGCATGACCAAAAATTCATAATGGCCTTCATGAGTTCAGAATGTTGTTTTTGGGATATCTTATTCCTTCATTCGAACTTGATGATACCCTGAACAGAGATCCAATTTTGTGAAATATATTGCTCCATGTAGTTCATCTAAGAATTCATCAATGACGGGAATATGAAACTTATCTTTAATAGTGATCTTTTTGAGCTCTCTATAATATGGACACATATGCCATCAACTATCTTTCTTGAATACCATTACCACTAGTGCAGAGTAAGAACTTTGGCTAGGTCTAATAATTCCATCCTCTAACATTTCTTCAACCATGCACTCAATTTCACTCTTCTGGGCATAATGGTATTTGTATGACCTGATGTTAGGAGGAACACTCACAGGAATTAGGTGAATTTCATGATCATGATTTCAAGTGGGTGGAAGACCTTTGGAAATATCTTCAAATACTTTGGAATGCTTATCAATGATCCCTTAGAGATCTTGAAGAATAGATGGCTTAGATGTTTGAACATCCAATGAGCATAGTTGTGCAATAATGCATGGATGCCCCTTTTTTAATTATTTTGTCATGCCATTAGAGCTTATCACCTTACTGGGTTTCCCTGTGATACCTCTTAACTCAATTTCTTTTCCTTCCAATCAAAATTTCATGAAAAGTTATTCAAAATTAAAAGCCACTATTCCTAATGATTGTAACCATTGGATTCCTAGTACAACATCAGCACCACCCATGGATATAGAAATCATTGGAATATTCATTACATATTCCCCCATAGTAAGATTGATCTTATTGCATTTTCCTGAGCAATTGATAGTTCCTCCATCTGCAATCATTACTTGAAACTCTGACACTTGATATATAAAAAAATTGAGATCTTTGGCTAATTTATAGTGAATGAAATTATGAGTACTGCCATAATCAATTAGGACTATTACCTTTTTATTTTTGATGTATCCTTCCATCTTGAGGGTTTGAGGAGTGCTAATTCCAGCCAATGCATTACATGATATCATGGGAGTCAACTCTTCAGACAAAATTTCTTCTACGTTTTCATCTTGAGATGGTTCTTGTTCTTTTTCTTCTTCCTCTTCACAATCTATGTAGAATAATTTCTTCTCACCACACTTATGTCCCTTACTGTACTTGTTGTCACAATTAAATCATAAACCCTTTTCTTTTCTTTCCTCCAATTGTTGAGATGTCAACCTTGTAGGTTGAGGTGTTTTAGAAGAAGGAGCATTATTCTCTCTATAGATGTTGGGATTGGTCCTTCTAGTAGCCATATCCATATTTTTACTTTCAACATTTCTTGCCACCATAAATGCATTCTCCAATGATTTGGGTTCTCAAAGGAGAACCTCATGTTGAATGTTATCCTTTAAAGTTCCTATGAATACATCAATCAAGTGCTCATCTGGAATATCTGTTACCTTTATATTCAATCTTTGGAAGTTCTCAATGTGCTCTGTAACTGAACCCTTTTGCTTGAGATTTATCAATTGGATAAAGAAGGTATTTCTCCTTGTATCCTCATAGTGTGCTATCATTTCTTCCGTGAAAATTGCCCAAGTGACGAGTGATTTGCAAGAACAAAGCCATAGACACCATACAAATTGATTGGGTTCTAAATATAAAGAAGCAATTCATACCTTTTGTGCGTGTGGCACTTTATGTAGATCAAAGAATTGCTCCATCTGAAGTATCCATTTGATTGGGTCCTTGCCATCATACTTCCTCATATCCATCTTAGGAATGTGGTTGGTCTTTAACCCAAAGTTGGAATTTCTCCATTCTTGATTCACCTTCCTTGTTTCCTCATCATGAATTTCATGGGATACATTTTCACTTCCAGGTGTCCTCTCTATTATGAAAATTTTCAATCCTTCCATGATCTCCCCTTTTAAACCCTCCATCATCTCTTGTAGTTCATCTTTTGTTATTGTCCTCTTTTGTAAATCATTTATGTCCCTACGAATTTATTCACCTTCATCAAGAGTCCATGTAGGATTATCTGGAGGCTTATTTGGTGTAGAAGTTCCCTTTTTGGGTAGCATGTTGGCCAAGTATCACTTTTGAACCTTGATTATGAGGTGGTTCTGCTAGACAATATTTCTTCTGTTGTATCTCCAAATATTTGGCCCTTCTGGGTATGAAACTTTATTTTTTATAGTTCTCTGATATTTCTTCTATGCAATTCCATAGGTCTAATCAAAATTGGATGTGCCAAGTGGAATTTACAAGAACTTCCCCACAACTTGCTGATTTTTGGCCTTTCTAGGAGATGTCACTTGTATAGCGTTCCCAGCACAAAATAATTGATATAAAATTCTAAAACTTGTACCAGAAATACTACAGACTATCCACTATCCAATGCAACTAGTCTCACTCAATTTGGATAATCTAGGAAGAAGTTATGATTGTTTTACCTTCAACCCCTTCTTGAGAATAGTCAATAGGACTAGTTAGATACCCTATCGTCCACAGGGTGTATCTACAAATTTAATACGACCCAGAAGATGAAATTTTTACCATAGATACCTTACTAATTTCTGTGAATATCCTCTGGATTTCAGGGTCTGAACCATTATAGAAAAAAATTTATAGCGAAAATTTCACAGTGACTCAGTTCAGGATGATTCTAGAACCCTATATTGCACGGGTTGTATCTCCGACATTATAAGGCCTCAGGAGATGAAATTTTAACCCAAAGTACCTTGATCTGTCTACTAAATATACTCAAGTCGTTCCTTCTGAAATGTTATAGAAAACAAGTTATTGCAAAAATGCTAAGGTGTCTTAGATGTAGCAGCGAAACACTAAGACCTTGAGCTCTGGTACCATATGTTAAGAACCAAATATCAATATAGCATAGAAAAACCTCAGAATAAGTACTCAATGGCTTGAAAAAGAGATAAATTCAGATAATAAGCCTCCTTGAGGGGGAAATCTCCTTATTCCCACATAAATGTACAATTTCAATATGATTCCAAATGAAAATGTCTCCTTGGTATATATAGGAGATTAGGAGGTATAATTACAACTAATGGAATAAATCCAACACAAATAAAGTAACACTACTAATGTAATATGCCCCAATTAAGGGGTAACGAGCTAATATTAGGGCTTAACATGAATAGTGTGCAAAAGAATGGGATCTGTGTGATCAAGAAGTGTCAGGCTTCACGCATATTGTGTGAGACTTGCAGAGCCAAGTGCAAGTCATTGTAAGAGACTGTGGAGAGCTTTGTGTTGTAACGCAAGGAAGGAGGATCTAGCAAGCCGCACAGATATCCTGTATTATGCGAAGTAAGGGTTTTGAGGCTCTATTCATGTAAACCATTGAAGAAGCTAATAAAGAAGAAGAGTTGGTGGACGTAGCCTCTGGGTGGGGGTGAACCACGTAAATACTGTGTTATTCTGCTCTATGCGATGTTCTAATATGTTTATGTGTTATGTGATAAGTTCTTTGATATAGATAGCTAGATCTGTTTATGCTTTGTGCTTATGATGAATCTGGATGCTAGATCTGACATCTGTGAACTTTCTTAGTTCTTGAATATGCTAGATCTGATCTAATTCCTTTGCTAAGTGCTTATATACATTAGATCAGGGTGAATGTTGTGATGCTCTATTTTCTTTGCAAAGTAGATATTGGTTAGATAATGATGAAATAACGGTTCTAAGTTCTCTATTAAGTGTTATAATCATGGATCTATGTCCCAGCTAAGGTTGCAGACACCCAAGTCCTGCAACCACCCCTGCCTCTACCTCAGGTGAGAATTCATCTGCTTCGCAGGTGTTGTCAAAAGGGCCAGTAGTTAGGGTTTTGTTGGTACATTGTTGTAGCGTTGAACCCTAGGTCTGCCCCTGTGCCAACAAATGGTTCTGTTGCCAGGATGTGAAACTGTGATTGCTGGGAACTGAGGAAGAAGAAGCTCTGTGCAAAGATCTGATCTGAAATTGTGCAAGCTCTGTGCTAAGGAAAAGAAGTCTGATCTGAAGAAAAGAGGTAAGATCCGGAAGATTTGTTCCCTAAGAAAGGAAAAAATGAGAATTCTTGATTAAAAGAGGTAAGATTTGAAATCTCTATGCTCTTATAAAGGTAAGAATAGTGAAAAAGTTCTAGATCTGAAAGCTTTATGCTCTATAGAAGTAAGATTAGTGGAAACTTTTGTTTCAAAAGTATGAATATAGGTATGTTTGATAGATTCTATCCTAGCTTGAAAACTATGGTATTAATAGATAAAAGAAGATTTGATATGAGTATATCTGATAAAAATAGTGAAAAATATGTCATACCTATGCATAGAAAGAATGTTTGGACTAATAAGTGTATGCAAGATCCTAGAAAGAATTTTTTGCAAGTTAGCTACCATGATCCTAGTGCACAGTACAGGAAGGGTTGGGGATCATTTAAAAGAAAGAGAGGATTAACCCTTTGTTACAGTTGTAGAAGACCGGGACATATTGCTAAGGAATGCCCTGGGAGAAGACCTAGTTGTATTTGTTGTAAAGTTATGGACCATGAATTTTTGGATTTCCCTAGATTGATTGCTAAGCTTGAAGAAATGAACATGAGACAAGAAAACCCTAAGGAAGATCCAGAAACTAATATTATGACATAACCCCATGCAAAATCAGAAAAAGTATTGCTACAGATGAAAGAAACCATGAATGATCACCGACATGTCAACTTACCAGAGATCTTCACAGAAAAAGAATGCCTTGAAGCAAGAATAAGAGACTTCGACGTTGACTCTGTTCTCGATGAGGAAACACAGGTGAATATTATGACAAAAAGAAATTGGGAACTTTTAGGAAAGCTTGCTATGATTCCTTCACTAGGAGGAATAGGATTATTCAGAGGAAAATTGATAACCCTCTGTGGGATACTTACCAAGCTACCTATGACTATCAATAGAGCTTCGACAGAGGAAGATTTTGATATTGTTAAATTCAATGAGGACAACGCCCCATTTACCATTATACTATGAAAACCTTGGATTGAAAGAGATCAGGCCATAAGGAAGAAGAAGGAGAAGTTTTAGAACAACAGAAGCAATAATTAAAAGAATTCATGACTAGAAGGATCGCACACTTGATTGAAGAACAAAAGAACATACCAAAGCTATTTAACACCAGAAACTTGGATGTTGAAGTTGAAAGAACAATAGAAGAACCACTAAAGATTGAAATACCTATTGCAGATGAAGAAGAAGGGTTACCCTTGAATCTTAGAAAAGAATCTCAACAACGTGAAGTAACTATGCCAAAATAAGCTAAGGATCAGAATGGAAAAAGGCACACTGAGACGAAACTCACTGGGAAAAAGGATAGAAATATAAGTAAAAATAAAGCTAAGATCGACAAGTTGCAGAATATTCCATAGGGAACCTCGCAAAAGAAAAATTTGCAAAATTGGAGCTTCATCGGGATATCGGAATAACGACACATGGCATTTCACCATGACGAAGAAATATATCCATTGGGGCCATTATAACCATTAGATCAATGCTTTGAATGGATAGAAATCCATTTAAGGACATCCATCTCACCATCCGACCATTGGGACCACGCTATAATGGACAAAACAGAGTTAATGAAGCCTTCATACCCATTGCAAGCGACCCGTTGCCAAGTTACCTATTCATCCCATTGCACCATGCACCGACAACACTTTTGCCAATTGAGAATTTGAGCTCGCAGACTAAGTCGATTTTATACAGTGATAATCACACACTTGTTGTCTATCCTATTATAGTGTCTAAGTTATTCTCTGAACCCCATATTGTTAACCCTGAGTGTGTATGTCGAACGCGTTGAACGCTGTCAAGAAAATTGTTGAAGAAGTTTTCATAGACCTCATGATTGAAAGAGTCATGTTGTCGATGTCCACAGGTATACAAGCATCATCCACTTCTCGCGGAGCTGGACCATCCCGACCATATGATAAAAAGAGAACCAAGCACAGGGATGATCTAGCGAATGCTAAATTGATCCCGATTGTATTAACCACCTATCTACCACCTCTAAGAGGTGCAATAAATTGAGACAACATACCTAGAGATTTTGAGTACGCCTTGGTCACTACGTACCTCCTAAAGGGGATACACGCAGTTTGAGCAGACCAAGATAAGATTATGGCATTGAAGTTTAGCGAGTATGGCATTGAAGTTTAGCGATAAGTTTACAACATGCTCGCCCCACATAAATACCCGACCCGGACTAAGGGGAAGAATTCGAAGATAATCCCCCAGTCATGGGCCCATAACCTCGCGCAGTCCAACCTTTTGAATGTCATGAAGATTCCTCACTTCGGACGACACTAGGAGGTCAATGCATGCATCAAGATACTGTTGTCTTGTTACCATGACAGTTATTTGTGGCTAAATCATCGTATAACAATTGATCCAACGTTAATCAATCAGATCACGGGGTTAAGTATGCAAGGACTTGATCCACAAGGTTTTTACCTCGGAAAAGCCATGGATTGTGCTCTAGCACAGTGGATCAAGGACACTTATGGTGATGTCGAGAAGGGCATGCAAGGCTACAAGGTAGCTTCTATCCAAAGTGGTGCATTGTGCCTCTCCTGTCAATTAACTGCAGGGAAGTTAGTACAAAAAAGATGACTCACCCAAGTCACTGGTTTTGTAGTCCACCTCACAAGGAAGTGTGCAGAAGGACATAAAATGAACTGGGTGAAGTACCTAGTGAACCAATTAGAAATCGACTGCAGAGAAGCCCAGGATCAAGGGTATGAATTTCATTTCAGCTGGCTATTGATCCTGATCACTTTTATTTCATGGGAGATGATGGAAGGTGCGACCTTCCCGGACATCAGGCCTTTCGAACCATTGGCCGCGAAGTTCAGTACAATGTGGTACTCAAGTGATATGAATAAACAGTGGCAGTCCAATGTTGTTTTTCATACCTATTACAAACAACTGAAGAAATCCATCCAGTCTGAACCTCGCATCACTCTGAACACTCTACACCGGTTCAGGCCCTTGATGAAGTTCAACGTAGACCCACATTTTACTTACATCACAGTGCACACTAATGAACACAAGAAACAACTCCAATCCTACTATAATATAAAGGAGGAGGACTTGGAGGAGATCATCAAGGACTTGTCGGTGGACCTCCTCATTCCATCACACCTTGCGGAGATATCCGACATCGACAACCCAAAAACTACGCAGGATACACCCGAACCTAGCAGGAAAAAGACAACTGAAGAGGTTCAGGATATAGACAGTGCATCTGTGAAGACTACTTCCATATCACCAGAGAAAGAAGGTGATGGTGAAGAGTTGAATCACAAAGAGGTTGAAGAGCAGCAGGGTGATGAGGCTGATCCCCTAAAGAAGAGGAAAGGTTCACCTCTGAAACCTTCCTCCTGGAAGAAGGCGAAGGCCACCATGACCAAGATGCAGACCGTCCTCACCACTAATCACTTCGACTTCCTCATAGCATCCCTACAATATGATTCACTGGAAATAGCAGAGAAACAAGAAACAAAGCAAGAGGAGTTGTATGATCAAATTAAGACTAAACTCCGAGGGGTATAACAGGCTCTACAGACCAATCGTGTAGTCTCCACTGCACCGGGAGAACCATAATTGGTAGATGAGCCATCTCAACTCCACTGCCTAGTTGATACAGTCAAAGTTCATCTTCGACGAGCGCAAGAAGAAACAGCGCAAGCCACCCAGATTTTGACACAAGTACATGGAGTCCTTATAAAGCAACACAGTGCTGCAGAACGAGAAAATCTTTCTCTCCAAGCGAAGTTTGATGAAGAAAAATCCCAGCTACAATAAGAAAAGGAACAATTTCTCACGGAGCAACTTGAAGTAAGGGAAGTAGTCAATAGAGCACTTCGCTCTGTGACAGTCATAGAAGTAAAGGTCGACGAGCGAGTTCCACAGCAAGTAGCACAACTTGAAGAAGTGATCCAACAACTACAACAATGCATAGCATATTTGGAGCTACGCAAAGTACCTGAGACCCCTCAAGATGTAAGAGACCAAAGGGAAGCAACTGCCAGGAGCACAGTTGAATGGCTCAAGGCTCTTACCCTGGAATGTAAGTAGCTCACTGATCATAGTTCCCTGACATATGAATGACTCGCTGAGAGTCCAGAATTAAGAGCACTGGAGTCACACCTCCAAGAGGCAAAGTATCAAGCTGAAAATATACAGGCGAAACTGAAGTCCTTGTCAGTTGTGGAAAGAATGAAGCACTCCCAAGAGAAACTCACTACACAGCAGAAAATCCATATTATCCAGAGTAGAGTTATGGAGATAACTCAGAAACTCCAACCTATGCAATATAAGGCCTATCGGTTGTTTAAAAAGGTAGAAGGCCAAGGAGCAGAGTTAGAGAAGGCTGTCACTACAGCAGAACAGTGTCTAGAGGGACCTATCAATGATGCACTCATCCACGAGTTCACTGAAAAGGCGTTCATAGCACAATAGCAAGTCGAAGAAGCTCGAACCAAGCTTGAGGCATTTGATGCAGAACTAGTCAGACCAGAGTGACTTGGGACGAGTCACAGGTGAGTGTTGGGGGCCTATTGGCCCTTGACCAAGTTTTGGGAGATCCTTGGTCAGGATGACCTATTTTGGGACTTCGATAGCCTGTCAAAGATGAAGCACAATACAAAGTAGAGATCGCAGGATATCGGCCCCTTTTTGGTTCCTTTTTGGGATTTGGGAATATGTAACGAGAATGGGATGTTGGCCCATGGGTTTACCCATGTTTAGGCCTATTTTTTATGTACAAATAGAAGGCTAGGCAATGTAAGAAGTAGTTGAATAGTGCACAAGTGTTGTGCAAGTTGGATAAGTGCTAAGAGTGTGATATGTGTGATCAAGAAGTGTCAGGCTTCGTGCATACTGTGTGAGACTTGCAGAGCCAAGTGCAAGTCATTGTAAGAGACTATGGAGAGCTTTGTGTTGTAACGCAAGGAAGGAGGATATAGCGAGCTGCACAGATCTCCTGTCTTATGCAGAGTAAGGGTTTTGAGGCTCTATTCATGTAACCCATTGAAGAAGCTGATAAAGAAGAAGAGTTGGTGGATTTAGCCCCAGGGTGGGGGTGAACCACGTAAATACTGTGTTATTCTACTCTATGCGATGTTTTGATATGTTTATGTGTTATGTGTTAAGTGCTTTGATATAGATAGCTAGATCTGTTTATTCTTTGTGCTTATGATGAATCTGGATTCTAGATATGACATCTGTGAACTTTCTTAGTGCTTGAATCTGCTAGATCTGATCTCATTCCTTTGCTAAGTGCTTATATACATTAGATCAGGGTGAATGCAACAATGCTCTGTTTCCTATGAGGAGTAGATATTGGTTAGATAATGCTGAAATAATGGTGATAAGTGCTCTATTAAGAGTTATAATCACATATCTGTGTCCCAACTAAGGTTGCAAACACTCGAGTCCTGCAAACACCCCCACCTCTACCTCAGGTGAGACTTCATCTGCTTCATAGGTGTTGTCAAAAGGGCCGGTAGTTAGGGTTTTGTTGGTGTGTTGTTGTAGCGTTGAACCCTGTGTTTTCCCCTATGCCAACAATGAACAACAAAGAAATATTTTCTCCTACTCTATGTGATTAGATAAAACAGATCTATCTATATCTGATTTGACTTAAGCATAGACATTACAATGAACAATCATAATGAAAGGAATAGGCCAAGTTAATATTAATATAAATCCAAAAGAAGGCACTTACAAATAAATTTGATGTTACTACAATAGTCTCCAAGCTCTCCTCATCTGGCCCTTGTATGAAAATATTGAGATCAAAATGTTGAATTATTTCTACCGAGATCAAAGGTTTGACACCTAAAATCTTCCCCGTTTCACCATGGAAATGCCTTCAATTTATAGGATTGGGAGGCTCAACCACCATGAGATAATAAGGGAAGTAGTTGAGGATATGGTTCCATGAGTTGGTATTTGATCCTAAGATAGTTCCATAGGATATGATTCGACCCAAAACAACCTAATATATTCATATTTGTCCCTTAAGAAAAGGCGGGATTCGTCATATTTTCCTCTAACCAAACTGGTGCTCCCCTTGAGTTAGAGACAAAAATCCAGTGTTTCTCCCTACATAAGGCCAAGGGGGTGCCACCCTATGAAGTGATAGTCCCCCAGAATGGCCATGGAGGCGCCACCCTTCATAAATGCTCAAACAATGGTCGAATTTCCAGGTGAAAAACATGTTTTTGTCCTTGAAATGATGGATTTATTCCTCCAATATGACTTAGGGATCATGGAAAATGTCTTTCATGGTGTCAACGAGTTGTGACACTTGGAAAATTGCATGGAAAACTTATTAAGGTGCATACGACACTTGACAAATGTTGGCATGTTTACAGGAAGAGTGTGCTTTTCATTGATGGAAATAACAACAACAACGATGGTTCCGTTGCCAAAGCGCAGGACAAATAATTTTCTTAGATGCGCATACGAAACCTAGAAGTCACAAGGCTTGCAGGAGGTAGTTCAAAGGTGGAACCTTTGAAACATTGGATTTTTTCTAAGTCAGAGAGGCGAGAAAGCTCAAGAGGAAGAGCGAGAGTGGTTGTTGGATCACCGATCCTGAATACCCAAAAACCATTTGATCATTCTAAGTGGAAGGATATGAAAGCTAGAAGAGAAGCATCATAGATATATCGAGCCATCGATCTAAGAACATGATCAATGAACAACATTTGTTTCAGGTCAAAAGTTGCATGGAGGTTACTATTTGGGGAATCTCACTTCAGAAGAATTGGCAACTTGAAAGTTGAATTACCCGAAGCCCAAAATCCAAAATGAATAAGGACCATCGAATATGGAGAAAATGTGATGACCATTAGATCAACGTCCAATGACCAGAGGAGAAGTACAGAGATGATCCGTTGGATCTGAGCACTGAGGATCAACAGTCATTGGATCCTGAGATAAATGCACGAAGGTTAAGCCTTTGGATGAGCGCAGGAGAGAAGACTTGTCAAAGTCCTGAATTCCCGAAGTAACATGGACTGTCCATCATCAATACTGACAGGTGATGCATGATACATAACTCTAGAGAAAATCACTTCGGGATTTTGTGGTTGGGAAGGAAACAAAAGTCCCAAAGTCCTGAAGGATGAAGGTACGAAGTCACTCTCGGTCGTCGATCTAAGATACATTTCAGAGTTAGGACAATCTTTATATCCAGGAGAAGAACATGTTCCACATGTGGACATCCACGTCAACAAGGACACATGGCGCAATCATATAATGACAAGTGTTAAGTTGAATCGACATTTCAGGTACGTGCAAATCACGAATCTGAGTGACACGTGACAACTACTTAGCTCGTGACACATCATCAAGTGACATAAGCAAGTTACGTCACTACGGGAGTATTACTTCAGGAGTTTTACCACCAGCGATTAGCCTAAATTCCTGAAGTCCCAAACGTTGAATACCCAAAGAATATCCAGACCGTCGGTTGCCAAAAGGACGCGTGGCAGAAATCTATGCAATTAGGGGAAAAACACTCTGGGAAAAAGCGAGAAACGAAAGTTGAGAGTTGAGATTCCCGAACCCCAAAAACCTGAAGTCAATCTCAACCATCTAATTCTGAGAGACACTCAGTCGATTTCTAACTCCGGATAAAAGAAAAGGAAGGAGGAAAGGTTGGAACGTTGAGATTGTCGAACCCCGAATACCCAAAGGGATTGTGATCGTTGATTCAAGAAGGACATGTGTCATTAGATTGCAATCTCTGCGTAAAACGCTTAGAGGGAATCTAAGTGAGGAGAAGCTAAAATATGAGAATGCCAAAGGGAAAAGTCCCAGAGAGGAGGATAGTCGTTGGATTAAAGAGGACAGATGTTAGCAGATCTTACATTTTGAAAGATATCCAGTCAGAAGAAACGAGAAGTTGAGATTTGAAATATCCGAAGTCTAGAGAATCGAAGGAGAGCTCGACCATTAATCCAAGAGGGACATTCATCAGTAGATTGTCAACTCCGAAAGATTGACGTACGGAGGAAAGTAGGGTTTGAGAGTTGAAACTCCTAAAGCTCGGATCACGAATTAAACCTCGGTCGTTGATTTAGAAAGGACAGATCTGAACCGTTAGTTTAGGAGCACCATCAAGATCATGAGATCGACAATCTCGTCGCATTGCGGGAATGGAAGGTGCATGAACGTTAATAAGTTTAGGGTGGGCCTCAATGGAAACCATGGTTTTGGAGAAAGGACATGTGGAGGCTCGAGGTGAATTGCGAGGTGAAAATCAATTTGATTCAAACCACCTTTGGACATGCCCGTAATCACGTGGTCACATGAGATCATTGCCCAAGGTCATATGGAAAATTGGAGCTAGCACTCACTAGTTCAAGATCAGGAAGCGCCTTTCAAATAGGTGTCTGGTCACCGCTGATGGTCACATGAAGTAAGGGGCTTATAAGCCAAAGAAGCCAAAAACTGACTGGTTGTAACTAAAAGAGAAGATGAAGAGTGGCGACTGCCAGAGAAGCCAAAGAATCTTTGGATAATGGCCACTGATGATGAACAAATTCAGCATAACCACCAGAGAAGATGAAGAGTTTATATGATGATCATGTAGAGGAATCGACATGAGAAAAACATGTAGAAAAGAGAAGAGTGTGTGCTATTTCAAGAGCTATGCACATGGGTATAAAGTGACCATGTACAGGACCTAAACTGAAGATCACATGTGCAATGTATAGCATGCAAAGATAGCAAAGAGTATAAAGGAAGAAGAGAAGATTAATAGAGGAAAGGGAGTATGCAGCAGGAGAAAGAGCAGAGTATAGAAGCTGGTGGAAGCAGAGGAGACATGGAGCTGTAATAAACCATTTTAGAGACAAAGAAAGTAAGTAAAGTTTTGTAATATTCAATCAGGGTGGTAGGCTGGTGCTAGGGAGGATTGCAGTCCTCTAAATTCTAGTTGGTTCTAGAAGATATTCTAGAAGTTGGTGCGTCCATCTAGTGGGTGCTACAGAAATCTGAGAGTTGGTGCTCTTTGCAAGTTGTAGCTTGCTATCAGAGATTGTAGCCTCATATTTGAGTTGGAGATCAAATACTATGATGCGCATGAAATTTGGAGCTTGATTGAAATCCTAAGAAGAAGAGGTTTTCTCCCTTATGGGTTTCCTCATGAAAATCAATATCTCTATATCTATGCATGTTAAGTTATCAACAACACATAAAATAATAATCTGAAAAGAATCTGAAAATAACAGGAAAAGTTTCAAGCTTATATACATAACTGATTCACCCCCCCTCTTAGTTATATTTCCAACAATTGGTATCAGAGCCAATGCTTTTTGATCAAAGGTAGATCCATAAGCTTGAACATGACTAGTCATGATGGAAGTTCAACTAATAGACCCCCTTTGTTTGATAGAACAAACTTTTCCTTCTCGAAAATAAGAATGAGAACACATTTAATGTCTTTGGGTGCTGATGTTTGGGATGTCGTTGAAATGGGATATGTGAAGCTTGTAGTCTTGGCCTCAAAAGATGATAAGCTAGAGTTTAGATTTAATGCAAAAGCAATGAATGCCATTCTCATTAGACTTGCTGAAGCCGATTTTGTCAAAGTCATGCACTGTGATTCAACAAAATTTATGTGGGACAAGATGATAAGTAGTTATGAAGGTAATGAAAAGGTGAAAGACGCAAAACTTCATACTCACGGACTGAAATTTGAGCAGTTAAAGATGGATGAACACGAAACTATCAGTAAGTACTTCTTACATATAGAAGAACTTGTCAACACTATGAAATGCCTAGGTGAAACAATAGATGAATCTTTTCTAGTCTAGAAAATATTAAGATCTCTTCCAAATAGATTTAACTCAAAGGTCTCTGCTATAGAGGAAATAGTTGATCTCAAAACGTTGACACTAGATCAACTTCTTGGAACCCTAACAACTTATGAAATGAGAATCACCAAAGGAAAATCCACTACAAGAGAGGTATCTTTTAAAGTAGAGAAAAACACAGACTCCGATATAGATGATATTGTCGCAAAATTTGTGAGAAGACTGAAGAAATGATCAAGAAAATAAAGGATCAGACAAATGTAGAAAGGATCAAGAAAATAAAGGATTAGACAAATGTAGAAAGAAATAGAGAAAACCCACCCTTCAAATGTTTCAACTATGGTAAGATAGCTCATTTTGCATCTAAGTGTCCTCACAAAATAAAGGATCAGACATATGACGATGAAGAGAATCACAAACACAAGAAGGCCTATAAAGAGAATAATTTTAAGAAGAAAAGCCTTTGTGTAAACAATGATGATGATCCCTCATATGATGAAATAAATGGCTCTTCTATTGAAGATAAAATAAATGATATCATGCTAATAGATTTAGAAGATCTAAACAATGAATATACAGGAAGTGAGTTCGTTGATTGTGAAGCAGTAGTATATCTTGAAGGATAACTTGTTAGTTCGATGGAAGATATTGATAGACTCAGAGAAAAGAAAAGAAAACAAAAACAATTACTTCTCAGGTATGAGAAAACATGTAATGCACCATCTAAAGAAATTGCTCTGTTGAAGGTTAAGTTAGATGAAGATAAGAATATTGAAAATGTCCTCAAACAACAATTAAAGGAAGCCGAAACAAAAGGTGAAAAATTGGAAGCTGAAGTAGTGATTGTCAGAAAAGATCTAGAGAAATTTCAGGCCTTATATCACCAGAATCTAACAAGTATTAAAGCCACGGAAGGATTAGCCTCCATTATAAATCAACAAAGAGATTCAAAGTTGAAAATTGGTTTGGGTTATGAAGAGGGATCAAGTAGTAGTCAACCAAGCAATAAAGAATCCATCAAGTTTGTCAAATCTACAACCATTGACAACAACAAACCTGTAGAAACAAAGGAAGAGAATCAACCACCAAGGAGGAGTGAAGGAAAAGCTACCATAACTAAATATGTAGAACAAAGAAATAATACACTCTCTTCTCAAGGAAATCATTAGCATGGAAGAAATAATACACTAACTTTGGCCACAAAGCTATAAATTTTCCTTTAAGATTTAGACATGAGCAATCAAGACAACCAAGGGATAAATATTTGCCACAAAAAATAATGAGAAAACCAAGTAACAAACAACCATAGACTCCAAATCATATGATGGCTAGGAAAAGGACCCAAATTACACATAACAATCATTATGATCCTTTATTCAATGAACCAGAATGTTACATCTTCCATAATTATGGACATAAAGCTACAGACTGTCGCCTAAAAAACTATAAGCTAGATTCAAATCACAGAGTTGAAACATCAAGGTTTGGAAGAAGAATGAAGATAACAAGTGTGGATTAGTGTTGTCATCTCAAAGAAAAAAAGACACCCGATATATTGACAGTGGATGCTCTAGTCATATGATAGGTGAAAAAAGTAAGTTCCTATTACTTAAAGAAAATAAATCAGGGAGTGTGACCTTTGGAAATGATGCTCCACGAAATATCAGAGGTAAATTTCTAGTAAGCTTAAGTAACGGAAGAAGCAAAGCTCAAGATGTATTATTTATTGATGGTTTAAAGCATAATCCTCTTAGTGTCAGTTAGATATGTGATAGAGGATGTGAAGTCACTTTCAGTGCCAAGAATTGTAAAATAAACACAGTAAGCACAGGAGAGTTGATTGCAAAAGGGGTTAGAACTGAAAATAATGTATATGTTCTAAAGGAAGATAAGGAGAAATGTCATGTAAGAAAATTTGATGAAAGTTGGTTATGGCACAGAAGGCTTGGAAACCTAAATTTCGATCATATTGTCAAACTGAATAATGAAGGCACTGTGAAATACCTTCCAAGAATATCTAAGCCTAATAAAACTCTATGTGAATCCTGTCAAATGGGGAAGCTCACTCGTGCTCAATTCAAATTGAAGAGTTTCACATCTTCAAAGAAACCACTTCAAATTGTTCATATGGATATATGTGGACCATCGCGAAAGTAAGGAACTGGAGGAGAACGTTAATTTATGCTAGTCATTGATGACTTCTCCAGACTTATGTGGGTTTCCTTTCTGAGAGAAAAATCCGATGCATTTGAGAAGTTAAAAATTTTTAAGGCATTAGCTGAGAATTAGACAGGAAGGAAGTTAAAGGCAATTCACTCAGACAGGGGAGGAGAATTTTTGTCAAGATATTTCAAATAATTATGTGACAGACATGGAGTTAAAAGAGAATATACTATTCCAGGTACTCCTCAACAAAATGGAGTTGTAGAACGCCAAAATAGATCAGTTCAACAAATGGTGAGGGCTATGATGAGTTAAAGAGACATTTCACAAACCTTCTGGGTGGAGGTTGTTCAAACGACTGTTCATATTCTAAACAAAGCGCATCTAAGGCTGAACAGTGATAAAACTCCATATGAGTTGTGGTTTGGTCAACCTGCATCAATCAAGCACTTCAAAGTATTTGGAAGTAAATACTACATCAAGAATAATGATGATCATCTAGGAAAATTTGATAGTAGATTTGATGAAGGTATATTCTTAGGATATGCAACGAACAGTAAAGGATACAGATGCTTTATCAAAATAACACATTAATTAGTAGACTATATTGGTGTTTGAATTGATGAAGAAGATCCTGTAAATATCAATAGAGAATAAGCACTAAGCCAGATGAAAAATATGATGAGAATAATGAAAATGAAGAACAAAAAATATTAGAGTCACAAGAAGATGTTGAATCAGGTGGATAAGAGACACCCAGGCAAGAAGAGTTAGGATAACAATCAACATCAAATCCTTCCTCCGGAATTACTCAAAAGAATCATCCTAAAAGTCAGATAATTGGTGAGAAAGACAAAGGTGTACAAACCAAGAGGAGGATAATTAAAGACACTGAGCAATCACATATAGCCTTCATATCCATGGTGGAACCCAAGAAATTTAACGAAGCCAATTAAGACATAAATTGGTTAAAATCAATGAATGAGGAATTGGACCATATTGAAAAGAATGACACTTGGGAGCTCGTTCCCAGACCAACAAATAAAAATGTAATAGGATCCAAATGGGTCTACAAAAATAAGATGAATGATAAAGGAAATATTGTAAGAAATAAGGCTAGATTGGTCTGCAAAGGATATGCTCAAATAGAAGGACTGGATTTTGATGAAACATTTGCGCCCGTAGCAATATTACAAGCTATTAGAATGTGTCTTTCCTATGATTTTCATAAATAGTTTAAAGTCTATCAGATGGATTTCAAGTCATCTTTTCTAAATGGAGATCTAAAATAATAAGTCTATATGGAACAACCAGAGGGTTTCCAACTGTTAGATAACCCTGACTTTGTCTGCAAGCTGAAGAAAGCCTTATATAGGTTGAAACAAGCTCCTCGTGCCTGGTATTATAGAATGGACAAGTATCTTCAATACAAAGGGTTCAAGAGAGGAACAATTTACAACAATCTATATATCAAAAAAGAGGGTAATGATTTTCTCATTGTGTTGGTCTATGTATATGACATCATCTTCGGAAGCAATAATGCTTCATTGGTACAATGGTTTGCTTCTTCCATGCAGTTTGAATTTGAAATGTCTATGATAGGGGAACTATCATTTTTTCTTGGTCTACAAATTACTTAGAGGTCAAAAGGAATATTTCTTTCTCGGGAGAAATATCTAAGAGAAATGTTGAAAAGGTTTCAAATGGAAGATTCTTCACCTATGAGCACACATATGGTCACTGGATGCAAGTTAAGAAAGGATGATGACTCACCTTATGTTGATCAAAGTTCATATAGGTCTATGATAGGTAGCCTATTGTACATCACAGCATCCCGTCCAGACATAATGCATGTTGTTGGAATGGTAGGAAGGTATCAGGCCACACCTAAACAGAGTCATTTGTTATCTTTAAAAAGAATATTCAGATACTTGAAAGGCACAATGAACTATGGCCTATGGTATCCTAGGAATCATAATTTTTAACTATCATTCTATTCAGATGTTGATTGGGATGAATGTGTGGATGAAAGGAAAAACACAAGTGGGGGTGCATTCTTCTTAGGAGATTCCCTTGTAGCATGGTTGAGTAAGAAGCAAGGTTCCATTTCCTTATCAACTACAGAAGCTGAATACATTGCAACTGCCACTTGTTGTACCCAAGTATTGTGGATGATTTAGACACTTTCAGACTTGGAGGTAAAATATACTTCATCGATCCCAATTCATTGTGATAATACTAGTGCAATTAGTGTGTTAAAGAATCTTGTATTTCACTCCAAGAACAAGCATATACCCATCAAGTATCACTTCTTGAGGGAACAGGTGACCAACATTGTTGTTTATTTTCATTATATTCCATCCAAAGATCAAATTGTTGATATATTCACTAAACTGCTTGCAAAATCTCAGTTTGAGTATCTATGCCAGAAGTTAGGAATGACCCTGTTATCAAGCTAAATAGTTTATCTGATCAGGGGAGAGTGCTCCTAGTATATCTGATCAGGGGGAGCACAGAGTCACTCTCTGTTTTCTTTGAAATTGATGTCAAAGGGGGAGAAAAAGGTGTTGACTGGATGTTGCAGTTGGAAGTCTAAGCAGAATAGTGCATCCATTCACGGTTGTTATCAATGCCAAAGGGGAAGATTGTTGGAATGTTTACAGGAGGTGTGTGCTTTTCATTGATGGAAAGAACATAAGAGATGATTGTTCCATTTCCAAAGATCAAGAGACACAGTGTTCTCAGACACACAGAAGAGACCCAAAAGTCACGGGGATCACAAGAGGTAGTTCAAGGGTGGAACCTTTGAAACATTTGAATTTTTCTAAGTCAGAGAGGTGAGAAAGCTTGGGAGGAAGAGAGATAGTGGTTCTTGGATCACCGATCCTGAATACCCGACAATCGTTGGATAATTCTAAGTGGAAGGACAATATAATATAGAAGAGCAGCATCATAGATATATCGAACCATCGATCTAAGAACATGATCGACGAACAACATTTGGTTCAGGTCAAAAGTTGAGAGGAGGTTACTGTTCGGGGAATCTCACTTCGGAAGAATTGGCAACTTGAAAGTCAAATTAACCAAAGCCCAAAATCTAAAATGAATAAGGACCATCGGATCTGGAGAAAATGCGATGACCGTTAGATCAACATCCAGTGACCAGAGGAAGTGCAGAGGAGAAGTACAAAGTTGATCTGTTAGATATGAGCATCAAGGATCAACAGTTGTTGGATCCTGAGATAAATTCACGAAGGTTAGGCATTTAGATGAGCACAGGAGAGTGGAATTGTCAAAGTCCTGAAGTCCCAAAGTAAGAAGGGATTGTCCATCGTCAAGACTGATAGGTGGCTCCACAACTCTGGAGTAAGTCACTTTGGGATTTTGTGGTTGGGAAGGAAAAAAAAGTCCTGAAGTCTCGAAGGACGAAGGTCCAAAGTGGCTCTCAGTCATCGATCTAAGATACATTTCAGAGTTAGGAAAACCATTATATCTAGGAGAAGAACATGTGCCAAATGTGGAGATCCACGTCAGCAAGGACACATGGTGCAATCAGATAATGACAAGTTTCAAGTTGAATTATAATTTCAAGTACGTGCAAATCACAAATCTGAGTGACACACAGAAGCTACTCAACTCGTGACACATCATCAAGTGACGTAATCAAGTTGCGTCAATGTTGGAGTTTTACTTCGAGATTTTTACCACCACTGATTATACTAAAGTCTCAAAGTCCTTAACGATGAATACTCGAAGAAGATCTAGACCGTTGGTTTCTAGAAGGATGCATGTAAGAAATCTGTGTAGTTCGGGGAAAAACACTCTAGGAAAAAGAGAGCAAAGAAAGTTGAGAGTTGAGATTCTCGAACCCTGGAAACCCGAAGTCAATCTCAGCCATCCAATTCTGAGAGACATGCGTCAGTCGATTGCTAACTCTAGATAAAAGAAAATGAAGGAGGAAATGTTGGAAGTTGAGATTGTCGAACCCCGAATACCCGAAGGGATTGTGACCATTGATTCGAGAAGGACAAGTGTCATTATATCGCAAGCTACGAGTAAAACACTCAGAGGGAAGCCGAGCGAGGAGAAAATGAAATATGAGAATGCGGAAGGGAAAAGTACCAGAGCGAAGGATAGCCATTGGATTAAAGAGGATATATGTCAACAGATCTTCCATTTCGGAATATATCCAGTCAGAAGAAATGAGAAGTTGATATTTGAAATCTCCAAAGTTCGGAGACTTGAAGGAGATCTCGACCGTTAATCCAAGAGGGACACACACTCGTGGATTTTCAACTCCAGAATATTAACGTATGGAGGAAAGAAAGATTTGAGAGTTGAAACTCCTGAAGCCTGGATCACGAATTAAACCTCAATCATTGATTTATAAAGGATAGATATGAACCGTCAGTTCAGAAGCATCGTCAAGATCGTGAGATCAATGGTATCATCGCATTGCGGGAATGGAAGGTGTGCTAATGTTAATAAGTTGAGGGTGTCCCGTAATCGAAACCACGGTTTTGGAGAAAGGACACGTGGAGGCTCAAGGTGAATTGCGGGGAAAAAAGTAGTTTTATTGAAACCACCTTTGGACGTTCCCGCAATCGTGTGGTCACAAGAGATCATCGCCCAAGGTCATATAAAAAAATGGAGCTAGCACTTTCTAGACCGAGATCAGGAAGAACCTTTTGAATAGACGTGTGTTCACCACCGGTGGTCACGTGAAGGAAGGGGATTAGAAGACAATGAAGCCAAAAACTGACTGGATGTAATTGAAAGAGAAGACGAAGAGTTACGAATGCTAGAGAATCCAAAAGCTCTTTAGATAACAACCATTTATGATGAACAGATTCATCATAACCACCAGAGAAGATGAAGAGTTTCTATGATGATCATGCAGAGGAATCGTCGTGAGGAAAACATGCAGAACAGAGAAGAGTGTGTGCTTTTTCGAGAGCTATGCATGTGGGTAGAAATTGATCATGTACAAGACCTTAACTGGATATCAAAGGTGTAGCATATAACATGCAAAGACAACATAGAGTATAAAGGAAGAATAGATGTTGAACAGAGGAACATGAGTACGCATCAGGAGAAAGAGCAGGGTATAGAAGCGGAACAGAGTATAGAAGTTGGTGGAAGTAGAGGAGACATGGAGTCGTAATAGACCATATCAGAGATAGAGAAAGTAAGTAAATTTTTGTAATATTAAATCAGGGTGGTAGGGTGGTGCTAGGGAGGATTGTAGTCCTCTAAATTCTAGTTGGTGCTAGAAGATATTCAGGGAGTTGGTGCTTCCATCTAGTGGGTGCTAGAGAAATATAAGAGTTGGTGCTCTCTGCAAGTTGTAGATTGTTATCAGATGTTGTAGCCTCATAATTGAGTTGGAGCTCAAATACTATGATGCACATGAAATTTGGAGCTTGATTGACATCCTAAGAAGAAGAGGTTTTCACCTTTATGGGTTTCCTCACGAAAATCAGTGTCTCTGTGTATTTTGTGTGATTGATCAAATATTGTATATCTATGCATGTTAAGTTATCAAAAACACATAAAATAATAATCTGGAAAGAATCTAAAAATAACAGGAAAAGTTTTAATCTTATATACATAACTGATTCACCGCCCCTCTCAGTTATATTTCCAACAACAAAGTGCATGCGACACTTAGTAAGGTGCATATGGCACTTTGCGACACTGATGACACTTGCAACACTTAAGTGTGGCATTTTGATGTGTAACATTGTTGAAGATATCATTTGTGCATGTGAACTAGAGTAGAGTACCATACTGTAATTCAATCTAGTCATTTGTTTACAAGCAACATTTCTTTTTTAGAGAAAAAGGAGAGAAATCAATTTAATATAGTTTCTCTAAGGGGTCCCACCTACTAGTTAGATAATATAGTAATAGAAATAATATAGTGCATTGCAATCTTTTGCGGTTAGGATTCTTGTTGCACATTTTTGCATCAACAAGATCCAAGTCTAATGAGGGTGCAGGTGTTGGATATATTCTCAAGGACCCCAAAGGTAAGAAAAGTATAATATCTTGTAGAATTGAATACCAATGTACTAACAATACTACTGAATATGAAGCCCTCATTTAGAGATTAAAAAAAACAATGGATCTAAAATTGAAATCGTTGAAAGTTTTGGGGGACTCTAAAGTTGTCATAAGGTAGGTAATAAACACTATACACTAAATTTCTATTCATCTAAAACACTACCAACAAGAACTATGGGATCTAGTTAAAAACTTCAATGATTTTAATATCAGTCATATTCCTCATTCTTTGAACTCTGATGTTGAGATTTTAGCTATTGTTGCATCTTAACTAATTCCATCAGAGGGGATAATTCCTAACACTTTTTCTGTGGAATTGTAAAACATTCCCTTGGTACCAAATAATATAACCAAATGGAGGGTTTTCAAGGATGATCAATAGATCATCAGTTTCCTCCACATGAGAGACACTTTTAAAGACTCGACCATTGATGAGTTTCAACATGACTAAGATCTGAATTGATCTATTAAAGTCCCTACAGAACAATCAAATGAAGATAAAATACTTTCATTTAATGGTATTCCAAATCCTATAATGAGGTCATAAAATTTGTATTATTTACAAGACAAATTTTAAAAGGCCACCAATTGTAAGACCAACAACTCATCCATGCAATATGGTGTGATAAACCTAGGAACTAACATCAATCCTCAAACTGTCAACCTTGGTACAAATTGTTCCCTTGCAGAGAAGAATGCAAGGATATATTTTCTCGGGCATATGATGATATTGATACATTTGACACCAAGCTTATTTAACACAACATACACATGAATCCTAACACTAAACCCTTCCAGTAGAAGTTGAGGAAAATGCACCCAAATTTAAAACCTCTAGTGAAAGGAGAACTTAATAAGCTCTTTCTTGCAAAGATTATCTTCCCTGTCAAACATACTTAGTGGATATCCAATCTAGTACTTGTCAAAAAGAAAAATGGAGACATCACATTATGTGTAGACTTCGAAAACTTAAATAGGGCATCAGAGAAAGATAATTATTCTATGGCCCCCATGGAGAATATTTTACAATGTGTCTTTGGATCTTAGATGCTATCTCTCCTAGATGGCATCTCAAGATATAACCAAGTATTTGTTTCCCATGATTTTTAGTTTAAAACAACATTTAGAACCAAATGGGGAATGCATGCATACAAGAAAATGCCTTTTGGACTAATAAATGTAGGAGTAAATTTCTAGAGAGCTATGGACATAGAATCCAGGGGGATGATTGTTAAATGTGTTGTTGTATATCTCGTTGATGTCATCATGTTCTCTAAAGAAAGAAAAGATCACACCCATCACTTAAGGGAGTTTTTTAATAGATGTAGAAGGCATGGTATCTCTCCCAATCCTAGGAAATCCATCATTTTTGTAGATGAAGAAAAAATCCCAGGATTTGTTGTTTCAAAGGAAGGAATAATGATTGAACCAAAAATGATAGAAACTATCTCTAAGTTCCAATTCCCTCAAAACAAAAAGTCTATGCGATCATTCCTTGGGAAAACTAACTTTTTAAGGAGATGTGTTCCTATTTTCTCAGAAACTATGAATCCCCTGCAAGACATGATAAAGAATAATGTTGAATTCAAATGGGGTCCCAAGGAAAAGGAATCCTTCACAAGGATCATGGAAGAAATAGAAAAATCCCTAGCCTTATTGAGTCTTGACTTCGATAAAGATTTTATCTTGTATACCTTTTCTTCTGGCATAGTATTTGCAGTTGTCCTCACCCAGAAGAATGACGAAGGAAATGAATTCCTAATTTCTTTTATGAGCTCAAATATGAAAGGAGAAGAACGCAATTATCCTGAAGTTGACAAACAATATTATGCAGTCTTCAAGGAATTTAAACACTTTAGACCATACTGTTGCAATCTAGGGGAATGTAGGGAGAGTTACTGGTATTCCTTACATAAGAAACATAGAATATGCATGCATATAGATATATAAAAAGATATACACAAGTAGTGAGAGACCAAAGATCTATATTTATTAAAGGATATAGAAATGTAGTATAATGTATACAATCTCTCACACAAAGATATTAGAGTCTCTATTTGTTTGTCTATTTATACTCCTATATATCTAGTTACCAGGAAGTTGTAACTACTTAACTGGATGGGTCGGTCGGTTATCAGATACTTTAACCAACTTACATTTTCGACTATGTCATTCGACCGACTATTTCTTAGTCGATTAGTGGGCCTAGTCGACAAAGTTGACTAGCCCCTACAACATCTTCCCCCACCTCAATTCCTTGTTCGTCTCGAGAAAAGGGGGAGTATAAAATTAAATTTACAAAACTTGATTACAATATTGAGAAGTACAAGACAAATAGAAGAAGAAAAGTTGAAGTAGGAGGGGAGAAAATTTCATGTGATTGACCGACATAAGATGTTTCTTTTGACTGATTTGATGCACCTAGAATTATGCCACTATTTGAGTCGACTGCATTGTCCTTTTCATTTTCTTTGTTGAATATAGAGGTGGCATGAATGATATTGGGGGATGAATGCTTCATTTTTTATGCAAAGTCACACCATGCATTGATATCTTTTTGTGCTTCTAGGATTAGTAGTTTCATTTGGGCGAGCATGTCATATTTTTCTGCTATTTCGGTTGTTTGAAATGAGGTTGACTCTAGGTCAAAATGTTTATTTGTATCTTGCATATTATCTTTGAGATGAGTGAGATGGATGAATGCTCGGCTGGTTTATAATTGTTCCTTGTGCCCCTTCGTCTTCCATTCCTACTCTTCTTGTGAAATTTGTAGCTCTATTGTCTTTTCCTTTGTTAATTGCACAGTGAGAGATTATTTGATTTTTTTGTCGATGGTCAAATTTTGTGTCCTCTCTATACTTTACACTGAATATTTTTGTATCCTATATTTGCTAAAGGCACCTACAAAGTGATTTGTCTAGTCGCTTACCATAGAATGTAGTAGTACAACTTTTTTGGCAATTTTATCCATGTTTTGTATGAATCCTTTAATATTATTATGTTTCTCCATCAAGGTTGTGGCTATTTGCTCTTGATTCTTTTGAATATCCTTGGATGTCAAGATGAGTTGTTGTTCTTTCTCCTATTTTTCTTTTTGAATTCATGTTGCTTGTTGTTGGTGTTTTGTACTAATTTTGATCAGCCTTCCAATCAATTCTTTAAACCTTTCTAAGGATTTTTTCACCTCTGGCATCTTCTCTGTCCCCTCATGCTACCTAAATTATTCTCTGCATTCTTGTAACATCTTCATTTGATCTTATTTTAATTTATCTACCCGATTTCCTTCTTTAATCACATTTTTCCACCTTTTTGATGATTCTCTTGAAATGACTTCATGTAAGTCGAAGAGGTATTGATCATAAATAATGGTTGGGTCGATTGTGGTATCAATAGTGGAACCTGATGGAATGGTTAGTCGGGTTATTCTAAATTTGATCGTTGACGATTTATTTCTCTTTCTTTTGTGTGAGGACTTTGATGATTGCCCATATTTATCCTAGGATTTTATTTTGTGATGTGTAGATGGAATTCTTTGATGTTGTACTAAAGGATGTCTTTGTGGAATCATGGTGTTATGATAGGTCATTTTATCTTTCTCTACTTCCTGTTAAGGGATGATAGGGTCAATCTCGGGAGAGTTCACCTTGGTCTCCTGGTTCTCTAAGATTTATGCTACCATGCATCGTGCCTCAGTGGCTGGACCTGACTCCTGATTATTACTAGTCTTCTTAGTATCGACTTGTTGACTTTCCCGTAGCTACATGTTTACTAATTTTTGGATTGTTGACTGCTCTACCAACATGTATTGATGGCCCCATTGGTCTTGTACCTTAATGATAGACTCATGTTGTTGCGTCAACTCGAATGTGTGGGTTGATGGGGTTGGCATTTCGAAGACCAATTGCTATTGTTGTGCCGACTCAGTGGGGTAAGTCAACTCAATTGGTATCTCATTGGCCGACTTCCACTTCTATGTTAGGGCTAGCTCAATTTATTCATCCTTCGACTCTATTGGTTGGTCAAATGTTGTTGCTTCCATCGAATTGTAGATTATAAGTTTCCTTTTCTTTTTCTTTGTTGTTTGTTCTTCAATTATGAATACTGGCTCGGTCGGGGGTGATTATCTAGTTATGTCTATGGTTGTTTCGACTGTATTTTTCTTGCCTGGTGTTTTTCTTGGCCTTATCTCCCATTCATTCATGTTGATTGTGACTTGTGTCGGATTGACAATGGTAGTTTTTGCCTCCAGATTCTTCAGTCTCTTTGTTCCTCTTGTCTCGATTTTCTGGATTGTGCTCCTTATTTTATTTACTTGATGTTTTTATTCATTGTCTTTTTGCATGACCTCTTTCATCCCTAATCCTATTGACGAACTGTAGATTTTTTTCATGGTGTTAGTATTGTGTCGAGTTTGCTTTATTTTTTTGACAATCTTGGTCGTAATGTTCGACAATTATTGGACTTATGGGTCATTGAAGTCGATGCCTTCATTTAATCGAAAGGTTTCCCTCTAGATTTTTTCTGTTTTGATTACTAACTATTCCTCCTCAACAACCTTTTTCCCTTTCGGTCATTTTCTTTCTTTTCCCTGGAGATGGGTTTGTAGGGTTGAATACTACAACATGCAGATCTTCAAAAAATGGGATTGTATACATGTTTACTTCCCTTTCTTCTTCTTTCTCCCCATCAGTTAGTGGAATTATTAAATGTACCCTAGATTTTTGTGCTTCAGGGGGGGTTTTTATCTCATGATTTATCTATCTTTCAAGATCCTCATATATTTCCTCTGTCGGTTTATAATGCATTGTTTTTGTTTCCGGGGTCGTCTTGACTCCACACCAGAGATTTGTATAGTCAAGCAAAAGCTAAATGTGGCATGGTTATGGTAAGGCCCGACGAACTACTGGCTCGACCCGCCATTTATGTGATCTATTTTCCAAGCTTCCGAACCATAGTCGACACATTCCTTGGGAATGCAACAGACTAGAAGTGCGTGTTTGGTTGGATGACAAGATTCTATACTTCTCCATCGCTGGGACTTTCTATACTATAAAGTTTATTTCGCCAACCATACCAAATTGTTCCATTGCTAGCCAAATTAGTAGGGATGCGAATTTTATGGCCTTACTGGACTCTTGGCACTCTTTATAGTTAGTCCATATTATGTCAGCTAGGTGGTCCGACCAATTGAATCTTTCAACATTATTATAGACCTAGCTTATTGATTTGACCATCGTCATTTTCAGTACATCTGATGCATGGCATGCTTGTGTGAATAAGATAGACACAATTAATGCAGTCCAACAGCCCTTCAGGTCAATGATTTTGTTAATGAGCATCCCAATAGAGTTCCTGTCTATCGTCGATCCTGTCAAGAACTGCATCCAATCATTGGTGCTTGGTGACTTTGGTACCTTAGTCCCTATCTTCGGGAGCCCAGTAATATGGTGAATGAGTCCCCCCGTTATTGCTATGGGGTTATCTAGCCAGAGGTATCCTCGGTGATATCAAATCACGATGAAATTCTCTACTTATTCTTTCCATTATCCCATGTCAATGATTTGTGGAGCTCCTAGTATATGTATAATCCCTACTTTCTCTAAGAATTTTGTTTCGATCTTCCAGTTTCCATTTTCCATTGCCCGTTATGTACAATTTTTCCAATGTTTTCTCCAATCTGGTTCTTGTAACCTCAACTACCAAATATTTTGCATCTGTATTTGTAGCGGTGTTGCAGTCACACGATCAAATACTTGTCTTGGTCTTACAACCTCTGGTGTGTTGTCGACTTGACCTCTCATCCTTGGAATTTTGGAAACTCGATCATTGATCTTCAAAAAATCATTTAAATATGCAGGTACGCTCAAATATGTTCTTAGCTCTGGGGGAGAAAATAACATTGAAGCAAAGTTGTAAACTTCTTCAAGGTTTATAGTCGGTACCGAAAGATTTAGATTAAATGCATCCAAATGTTCTTGCAATTTTCACCCTTCCATCATAATTGATGGACATATGACTAGGTCGAATGATTGGATATCTATATCGGTGATAGGCTAGCATTCATTCAAGTCATGTCGAGCATTAAATGAAATGTCTTGTGATTGGATGTCATACATGTTGATGCGACTGACTGTTTCATTGGCGGTTGCACAATGGTCATCCCTGTCGTGTTGGTCATTAATGTTTTCCTTATTCTCGTTGATCCTTCCCTAACATGAAGTAAATGTTCTTTATTTATGGGCGTCGATGTTTCCTTGTTTGGTATTTTCTTGAGTTTGACTGATGAGATATCCTCTATTAATGTGCATTCGATACATGGTTTTATTGACTATTGTTCTTAAGTCATCAATTTTTTTGTTGTCAGTGTGACTTAGTTGATGTTCCTAGTGACTTATGTGCTCATCCAGTTTTCTATGCCTCACTATGTTTGTATGATATTGATGTCTCCTACGCTCACTTTATTTTTATCTTTCTTGATCTTTTGATTTCCTTTTCATCAATATTTTCCTTATGTCAGGTGATGGAGTGGTATGTCGATCATATCTTCTTCTGCTTTGTCTCGGGCTCAACGAGGGACTTCTTCCTCTCTCCATTGTCATGTTTTATTTATTTCTCTTTGATGCTTTGATGGATCTTTAATACTTAAATTTTCTTTATCAATTTCCTATACCTGAATTTATTTTTTATTTTTTATAACCGAATTTTGTTTATAAGACTAAGCAGGGTTTATTTTCGCAAGTAAATGATTAGTCAAATTTGTTCTGACTCCTACCAGACTGTTAAATTTGCATCCATGTTGGCAATTCCATGATATATTTTTCCAAAAGGGTTCTTTTCTTTCAAGTGTTATACTTTTTTATATGGACACCATTAATTGATTTTTTGAATGGGTTCCCCAACAATGTTTAGATTTGGACCACTTCAGTCGATCAAATATCTTCGACAACATAGGGTCCAATCCATGTTGTCTCTAGTTTTCTTGGTTTTCCTTTTATGTGGCTATCATACAACAAAAATAAATCTCCATGTTTTATATCCCTTTTCTTTATGTGTCGTTTGTGCCAAGCTTTTTGTTGTTTCTTCTAGACCTCTTGATGGTGCATTTCAATTAGTTTTCCTTCCTCCATCCTATTCAGTTGGTATAGTCCTTCGTTCCCACCTTTACTGTTGTCAAATTTGTCTACAAGTGCAACCTTTTAAGAGTTGGTATGTTGGAGAAGGCAGGTTTAGAGAGAAACACAACAAGCGAGGTAGAAAAACTCTCCACATTTTGAGGAAAAGTAGTGTGCGCAACAGGATTTGTGGAAATATGACACAAATGTGGACAAACCTAGCCTAGTTAGGGTTAGGGTTTTGGATGTATTGTAAGGGTTTCTAACCCAATTTTGTAATATAAATAAGGGGTATGAGGTAGATCATAGGAGTGTAATTGTTGGTGTATGTGTGTGACAAGTTTATTTTGGAGAACCTATTTTGGATTTTTTGGGAGTTAAAGTCTATTTTGAGACTTGTAGAGCTCAGATGTGGTCGAAGTAGATGAGGGTCAATTCACAAGTTGTGGAGCTTGGTGCGATCCTGGTCCACCTCACTACTCTTTACTATGATGTAATGCATGCAATTCTTTTTGATGAATAAGAAAAGAAGTAAAATATCTTTGTGGACATAGCCCCAGGGGGGTGAACCATGGTAAAACCATGTGTGCAATGTGTCTTAATGTGTTACTATTTCTGCAGTTATCATTGAATGGCTAGATAGATGAATGGATTATTTATTTACATCGCGCACTAGATTAAATATGCAATTGAATGATTTAATGAATGGATATGATGAATAGGACAATGGAATGCATGGCTAAGTAGAAATAAGAAGTAAGAAAGAACATCCCCCAATCCCTTCCATGACTATAGACATTTGCATCCTACAATCCCCCATAAACCATCTCGGGTGAGACTGTGTTGTGGACTCTATGCACAGTGTAGCCTTTTGGTTTACCAAAAGGACCGATGGTGATAAGGGTTTTGTTGGAGAAGTAAGGTAGAACCTGGGTCAGCCCATAAGTCCAACAAATGGTTATGTTTCTAGCTAGAACTCAGAAGGAGAACCAGGAAAGGTTTTGGTGAAGAAGATACAGTGGTAGAAAGGGATGTTGAGGCCACAAAATCCTACGAAGAAAGAGCTTGAAATATGGTTAGAGACAAAGTAGTTGGATTTCGCGCAGAAAGACAATAAGGGTTCTAGGTATACATCGTGCCAGTATCTGTAGAGGTATGTGTTTACTGATCTACATGAAGCATATTTTTGTTTCTTTCCATAGTTATTACAGGAATGGTTGTTAAGGTTTAAGGATACCCATCTGACTAACTGGATTAGGCCAGTAGTGTGGACTATTGAAAACATCGCGTTGTTTTAAAGAGTTAATAATAAATTCACGTGCGCAATGGATTTTTGGTTAGACAATCTTACTGCAGGGTTTATCACTGAGTTTACAGTGGATACAATGAAGTCATACACTACTAAAGAGAAGGATTTATTGAGGGCACCTAGAGGGAGGTACATTAGGTCTCTTTACAAGTCGATTAAGATATTATTACATGATAAAGAGGTGATGACCATGGAATCAGATAGCTAGATCACTCTAAGTGCATGGGGAGTTGGGGGAAGCACTAAGGAATATATGTGAAATGGAGAAGGGTCTGGAGAGTATCCAAAATAAGGAGGAAATGGACCCCATCATGATGGATGATGAACAAACTAGGGAAATCATAAGGAGTGCAGGTGTGACGCACAATGAACAACCCTACTAGTATAGGATGAATAATAAGAAGAGGGTTGTAGTAGAGCAAGAGGGATTGGAAAGCAATGAGGAAGAGGTAGAGGATCTTTGCAACATAGGGAAGATTGAGGATATCTTGCGTGCCACATATGAGAGGAAAACTAGAGGTCATGGGTATGGCACAAAAGAAGGATCTCCATTCCAGATATGAATTAGTGTGGAACCCACAACCCCGTGTGTGACAAACACAACTGAAGAACAAAAAGAAGTTAACTAGAAAGTGATTAGTGGTAGAATATTTTTTTCAGGACGTGGGTCCATTAACAGAAGTGCAATTTCATAAAATAGTGGTCAAGTCTCTACACCACGCGGAGGTGGTAGTTTAGTAAATTTCACAATGGCAGGACAAGATCCAACCATCAGGTTACTAGAGTTCTAAGGGGATGGGTCAGATGACCCATAGAAACATTTGTTCATTTGTGAGAAGATATGGGTAGAAAAGAATATTACAGATGAAGATACAAAGGTTGCACAGTTGGTAATCTTTCAATATCACGCATTAGATTGGTACATGGGTCTCTGTTGACAGGCAAAATTGACTGTCCATCAACTGGAAGAGCGAGTCCAGTCTGGGGTTGTCTAAATAAGCCAAGCCATTTGGTATCACTCATTCTGATGGGTTTAATGGCTCTGTTGGCCAATCTAAAAGTCCTAAGAGAAACAAATAAAAGAAATAAAAGAGATAACTATTAAATAATCGTTTAATATATATACATGTATATATATATATATATATAACTATTGTAGATAATATTTACATGAAAGATCTATCTATCTTATTTATGTGCATGATATAAAAGTTGCGAATTTTAATCTGAAATCACGAAAATCTATGTAAAGATGGCTTCTTTAACAAAAGAAGATAAAGAAAGCACATAAGCTATTTTTTGTTTGTTTTCTCTTTATTAATCTAAGATTAAATAGAAAAATATACTATGAAACAAAACTATGTGGACGGTCAAAGCCAGACCATATATTAGAGTTTCCTAGACAAACAAACGACGAAAAGAAATGAACTAACCTATTAATAAATTAATCGGCATGCACCCAATGTATGTATGATTATAGAATGTCCAACCAGCCTGTCCAAGAGATAAATCTGCAATGAACCTTGAAACTGTTCAGAATAAATGCAAAACAATATATTGACTGTTGAATTTTAATGATAGAATGATGAGATGCAAATAATCACTATGGTATTTGTGATTGCAAGCAATTACATTTAAGATAAATCTGACTGTAACAACATGCTTTTAATCATTCAACAAAATTTAAAGAAAAATCTTATCATTTGGGTTGAACAAATGACCACTCTTTTCAATATCTGAAGCATCAAAATGTAGACAATGTTTTAAAGAGATTATGCCAACGCCATAATATATTGTGAATACAAAAGCTATCAACAACTATTAATTAATTAGGATAAACAAACCATAAACGAAAACAACATTTACAAAGAGCTAAAGCCAAAATGTAAATATGTGTTCCATCCAAATTCGTGAATAACTTGTCCACCTTCAGCCCCAGGCCAACATCCCCTTCATTACACAAAATATGAGTTTTTAAAGGGTTAAGAAAAACTAACTTTCTTATCTTATGAGATAAGATTAAATCTCCACAATCATCTACTGATTACAAAAATAGGGGGAATATAACCACCCCAGATCACACTAACTCTCTAAAACTAAAAGTGTTTGTTCCTATTTACACAAAAATAAGCCATGCATATGGCTAATAAGACCATAAATTATTCATATCATTTGATCACCATACACTACCACATATCCTGAAAGAAAAATATGAAATAAAGAAATTCAGATTTTCATTTAACCGATATTTTCCAAATTTCGAATAAGAATTGACTGGCTACAGAATCTACCAATTTTATTGTTACCAACAGAAATCTAAATTAATCCATATTAATTAGAAAATAACAAGAAAAGCATAACTAAGATAAAAAAAAAAGAAATCTTACCTTTCAACTGAATGCTAAATTCGAATTATAAGATTTCAGAGTTAATAATAGCTTTGACACACTCAACATTTATTATTATTATATTTTCAGTTCTCTTCAGGTGTTCCCCTTGCCTTTGTGCTCTGAACTTGAGTCTATGATTTCCAGTCGTTAGTGAGTCCATCTGGGCTGTGAAGGCCTTGATTTTAGCTTGCAGGGAGGGCACATCTGTGTAGTATTTTTCTATCCAGAATAAACACACTTTGCATCGCAATTCTGGAACTATTGATTGAGGGGAAGAACGACTATGTGTCAACACGCTCCCACTATCCAATGTGGGATTTTCACTGAAATTGATCCCAGGGAAGTTTTTGTCATGCTTTAGGCAGGGTGGTAGGTTATTTACAAAGTCCAATTGTTGACTGTTTGAAAGGGTTTCCACTGGTGTATTTTGTGTTAAGATTAGGGCAAAGAAATTGATTCATGCACATAAATTTATGAAATATCAGAACTAACCTATCGTTGCTTGGGTAAAAATGGTCGAGTATTGCCTCATGACGAGGGTTTTATTTCAAAAGGTCTAGCTTGTGAATTGAAGAAAAAGGATGTTTCTCAATGAGAGTTTTATCCAGCACTGTAAGAAAGTCTGTAACAAAATAAAAATAAATAAATAAATAAAAACACTCATCTTAACCGAAACAGGAATTCTGAGAAATTTACCTCCAAAAATAGAGACATATCTCTGAAATGATCTAGTTTCTGGGGAAAATGCCCATGATGAAGGTAAAATGACTCATTTCAGTTCTGGGTTTTAAAGGGTTTGGTCTAATTCGTAGTGGTTTTCTCAGAATCCCTCTCGCAAAATCGTGTCTCTGGCAAGAAAAAACGGGATTGAACAGACTGTAACAAAAGTGAATAGACCAACTGTGAGTTTAGATGGCAGTGGTAGGAGGTAAGCCTAAGATTAAACAATGGAAAAAAAACTAGGAACACAACAGGGCAACCATAACAAAAGCAATGGGGATTTCAGTCATGAAATTTGGGCATTTCTAGTAATGAATGTTTTAGAGTGCATGTGAAACATGAAACTTAGCTCGAAATGATGGGCCTGCTGTTGTCAGACTGCCACCGCCCATAGGGTAGGCCACGACCAAGCTCATTAAAAATTATCATTGCGCACAAGGTGGAATCGGTTTCCAAAGTTTAGGAGAGGAAAAAATTGTAAACCAAAGTGTAGTGACAAGAAAAGGTCTCACCAAGAGCCACAAAGATATATATGATAATTTAATTTTAATGGATCCTTGGTGTTTCAAACAACAATTCAAAGCATGCTTCACATTTGAGGATCCAATTTAAAGCAGTAAACAAGATGATCTTCATAGACCAAAAACCTTTATTAGAAAAAAACTATAGAGACATCTACCTTTCATAAACTTTAGACAAAAGGGTAATACAATCATAGGTTTCAATGCTTCATTCATGAATTCAGTCATGAATGAAAGCATAAAATCGAAGAAAGGAAAACAATAGGAATAACCTAGACATCATATTTACAATTCAAAGCTAATTTGGAAAAGCAATAATCCCATGACCATGTGTAGGAAGGTACATAACTTATCATTTGTTGGTTTCAAAAAGTGAAAACATGTAGGGCTGCCAACAATGGTGACTTACTGGGTGAAGCAGTTATCTCTGTATCACTGATGAGTTTAGGTTAGAATTATTAGAATGATTTTAGATCAAAGAATAGTTGAAAAACATTAAGCATCTTGTCAATCATTACACGGTCCAATTTCAGACATCTTTTATCAAAAATGAAATATGGTGACATACTTTACAAAGGAGGGACGATGTTTGAGTTAATGGCTCCAATACTGCTGACAGGGCCACTGCTGCTAGCAGGTGTCCATAGCCTCAGCAGGGATGTCAATTAACCCACTCTGACGCCTCTATCCTGTCCAAGAAAATTCAAATAAGAATGAAGGATGCTTATGATAAAAAATACTTTATTTTTACCTGAGAATTTTCTCTAACCTGACATCGCTTCACTGCCAGAGGGCCTATTCAGTATCCTGACGAAGTTGTCTTGGCACCATGCATTCATTTACCCGCTACCAGCAGACCTGTTCAGTATCCCGGTGGGTTTGCAAACACTTCCCACAGCTCTCGAGAAAATTATTGATATAATTTATAGATATCCAAAAGAGCAGGGTGATGCTAAAAATTTCAGTCTTTGGCACATTTGTTATTTTCTGGCTGCTTTAATTTTTTCTTGCTAACCTTCATCATGGTCTAAAAATAGTTCATTCATGAAACTAATTTTTCGAGGACAGGAAGGCATCCGTGAGTTGCTTTCTTAAAATCAGGGACAAAGTAAAGAGCTTTAATGATAATCGTGTCTTCTCTCAAATGCAAATTGAAACCAAAAATCAATTATGAACAAAAAACCATCTTTAACTAGTCTATGTTTTTAGAAAAACACAGCAGTTGACGCTTTGACAGTTTTTTACAGTTGTTTTAAGATGAAGCACTATGTTCTCCTCTTCTTGAACCAAAGGGTGACATAGGCACGGTTTAACCAGAAACTAGTGAAAACAAACAAAATAAAAACAATTAAAAACTAGAAAGTAAATCAAAACAGAAAAAATATATACAAAGATGGGTCTGAAAACATCATGCAAAAAATCCCTTGGAAAACTAAAAAAAATAGAAAAAATCCTCATCAATGTGAAAGCAGTCCTACTCGTGGCACCTTGGGTCAAGGTTGAATTTACAATTCATATTTATTTATCTCTTTACTTTCCATTTAAGATTTTGATAATAATATTGCGGCTTTGAAAAGAAATATTCAATGAAAAGCAGAGACAAAAGGATCATGTGAACTTCCCTGACAATAATCATGTTATGGTTCTCGTGGTGTGCCCACTTGTGCTCATGACTATATTATTACAAAGAGAAATAGTGAGGAATAAAACTAAAATAAATTATACTCCTAATCCTACCCTACCTACTAAACAAATACTACGTGAAGTCATGCTTCCAATGTAACCATCAGAGTAACTCCAATCTTGCAATGGAAACACAATCAAATATTACTAAAAATAATGGTAGTATATCAAAAAATGGCATAAATATATCATACTTGCCTTCATAATCATCATTTAGAAACAAAGTAAGCATGATCTTACCATTCCCTTGAAATTTTTTGATGTATGAATCCTCCATCCATTGTGCAATCTTGTCGTGATAAGGGTCATAATGGCATGGATGAGTGTAAGTGATTTTGGAAAACTTGTCAAGATTATGGGGAAATGACATAACCATCATCCAAGGATGAAGTGCCCCATCTTCCTGACAATTCTCTAAGTGTTCATTAATTTCTTCACATGGAGGATCTAAAAGAAATATGTCATGCCTACTTCCAAGATACTTAGGTAAAAACAAAGCAAGCACAACTTTATCTTTATTATGAATATTTTTTATATACGAATATTCAAGCCATCCTTAGATCCTGTCACAAAAATGAGGACGCAAACCATGACTTCGATGAAACGAATATATCAATGGGGAAATCATCATAAGAGGATTCGTGACATCAATTAGATTATTGGTTTGAATCCTTCCTTTGATGAGATTGATCATTTCAAAATGTGAAGCATAAACATTAAAATTTGAGCTAATCAAAGAACGAATATGCAACATAGAATGTTTGATCTCCATAAGATAGAGTGCATTGTCTTTTTCAACAATAAATTGTGTAAAATCATCTCGCAACATGTCCTTTTCCCATGTAAGTGATGAAAGTGAAAGAGCGTCAACTCCGACTTTATCAATGTTATGTTTGGAATTAACTTCATCAAATCTTGGCATATCGAAAGGATATGATTGTGGCGAAAAAGAGTAGGATGTTTTAGGTAAGGTGTCAAGTCCACTAGAATATAGGAAGAGATCAGGATATAAAGAATAAAAGGAATCATAAATAAGCACATGAAAAGAATCTCTTGAACTATGATATTTAACAATGGTATTCTCAAGACATTTCTCTTCACTTTCTTTAAAAATCTCACTCTGTTTTGGTGACAAATTCCTCAACATAATATGATCATCTAGATTTTCCTTCTGTATGATAGATAATTCAAAATTTACGTGACAAATGTCTAGTCTTTCCTGTGGATAAAGTACATTTTGAGGATGAAGGTTTAAAGTTTCTCCTTCCAATTGCATATCTTCTTCTCTAATTAGTTTCATAGGAATGTTAGAATGTTTAAGATGATTTTAGTCGCTTAAGTGTTCTTCAATGATTGAGTTTAAATATGGATTAGAGCATGAGTTACAAGAATGATGATATTCACCTTGACCAAGAATCAAATCTTCTTCCACGATGGTCGAAGACTGAAAATATAATGATTCAGAGGAAAAACCAGTTTGGTTGTTGGTAAAAACCTGGTCAATAGATTCTACCTCCCTTGCTTGTTCAAAGTTTTCGGATGGATTCCTCTCATCCTGCGAACTAAATTCTTCTCGCAATTGAGTGATAGGATTTGCAACTGGTTCTTCATTCGTGATTGAATATGACTGGATGGAAGGGACGCAAGTATCATAGCGGAGATTTAATACAAATGAAATGTCATCAAGATTAAATTTACAGAGGATATGATAGATTCTTGTCAAAAAGTCTTCCAAAGATGAATCGCCATTGATTAGCGAAGTCTGAAATTCTTCACATAATTGATTGTAATCATAAATTTCAAAAGCATCTAGAAATTCATCTACAAATTGAAACCAATAAAAAATGTGACATGCTGGAAAGGACTCAAACCAATGTTTAATCCAACCTCTAAAAGTAAAAGCGAACAATCTGCATAAAACTCTTAAATCAGTAATGTCATGTTTGATGCATTTGCACCAAAACTTGTTAAGGTGGTCTTTAGCAGATACATTTCCTCCACCATCAAAGGTGAGTTTGGACAAGCGAGAGATTGTCTCATTGGGTACATTGGGTAATGAGAAGTGGAAAGCATGTTCCAACACAGTGATTTGGGGAGCCATGGGGAAATTGAATACATTTAAAATAAAGGCTCCTACAAGGCCAGCTTGTTAGTCGACCCTCCTTCTAGCGCCATTTGTTGACAGGCGAAATTGATCGTCCGTCAACTGGAAGAGCAAGTCCGGTTCGGGGTTGTATAAATAACCCAAGCCATTTGGTATGACTCGTTCTGACAGGTTTAATGGCTCCGTTGGCCAATCTAAAAGTCCTAATAGAAACAAATAAAAGAAATAAAAGAGATAACTATTAAATAACCATTTAATATATATACATGTACATATATATATATATATATATATATATATATATATATATATATATATATATATATATATAGATAGATAGATAGATAGATAGATAGATAGATAGATAGATAGATAGATATATAACTATTGTAGATAATATTTACACGAAACATCTATCTCTCTTATTTATGTGCATGATATACAAGTTGCGAATTTTAATATGAACTCACGAAAATCTATGTAAAGATGGTTGCTTTAACAAAAGCAGATAAAGAAATCACATAAGCTATTTTTTGTTTGTTTTCACTTTATTAATCTAAGATTAAATAGAAAAATATACTATGAAACAGAAGTATGTGGATGGTCAAAGCCAGACCATATATTACAGTTTCGTAGACAAACAAACGATGAAAAGAAATGAACTAACCTATTAATAAATTAATCGGCATGCACCCAACGTCTGTATGATTATAGAATGTCCAGCCAGCCTATCCAAGAGATAAATCTGCAATGAACCTTGAAACTGTTTGAAATAAATGCAAAACAATATATTGATTGTTGAATTTTAACGACAGAACGATGAGATGCAAATAATCGTTGTGGTATTTGTGATTGCAAGTAATTACATTTAAGATAAATCTAACTGTAACAACATGATTTTAATCATTCAACAAAATTTAAAGAAAAATCTTATCATTTGGGTTGAACGAATGACCACTCTTTTCAATATCTGAAGCATCAAAATGTAGACAGTGTTTTAAAGAGATTATCCCAACGCCATAATATATTGTGAAGACAAAAGCTATCAATAACTATTAATTAATTAGGATAAACAAACCATAAATGAAAACAACATTTATATAGAGCTAAAGCCGAAATGTAAATATGTGTTCTGTCCAAATTCGTGAATAACTTGTCCACCTTCAGACCCAAGCCAAGATCCCCTTCATTACAAAAAAATACGAGTTTTTAAAGGGTTTAGAAAAACTAACTATCTTATCTTATGAGATAAGATTAAATCTCCACAATCATCTACTGATTACAAAAATAAGGGGAATATAACCACCCCAAATCACACTAACTCTCTAAAACTAAAAGAGTTTGTTCCTGTTTACACAAACATAAGCCATGGATATGGCTAATAAGCCCAGAAATTCTTCATATCATTTGATCACCATAAACTACCAGATATCCTGAAAGAAAAATATGAAATAAAGAAATTCAGATATTCATTTAACCGATATTTTCCAAATTTCGAATAAGAATTGACTGGCTACAGAATCTGTCAATCTTATTGTTACCAACAAAAATCTAAATTAATTAGAAAACAAAAAGAAAAGCATAATTAAGATAAAAACAAATCTTACCTTTCAACTGAATGCTAAATTCGAATTATAAGATTTCAGAGTTAATAATAGCTTTGACACACTCAACATTTTTATTATTATATTTTCAGTTCTCTTCAGGCATTCCCCTTGCCTTTGTGCTCTGAACTTGAGTCTGTGATTTTCAGTCATTAGTGAGTCCATCTGGGCTGTGAAGGCCTTGATTTTAGCTTGCAGGGAGGGAACATCTGTGTAGTATTTTTCTATCCAGAATAAAAACACTTCACACCGCAGGTCCAGAACTGTTGATTGAGGGGACGAACGGCTGTGTGTCAACACGCTCCCACTATCCAATGTGGGATTTTGAATGAAATTGATCCCAGGGAAGTTTTTGTCATGATTCAGGTAGGGTGGAAGGTTATTTACATAGTCCAATTGTTGACTGTTTGGAAGGGTTTCCACTGGTGTATTTTGTGTTAAGATTAGGGCAACGAAATTGATTCATGCACAGAAATTTCTGAAATCTCAGAACTAACTTATCATTGCCCAGGTAAAAATGGTCGAGTATTGCCTCATGACAAGGGTTTTATTTCAAAAGGTCTGGCTTGTGAATTGAAGAAAAAGGATGTTTCTCAATGACAGGTTTACCCAACACTATAAGAAAGTCTGTAACAAAATATAAATAAATAAATAAATAAAAACGCTCATCTTAACCGAAACAGGAATTCTGAGAAATTTACCTCCAAAAATAGAGACATATCTCTAAAACGGTCCAGTTTATGGGGAAACTACCCGCAATGAAGGTAAAATGGCTCATGTCGGTTCTGGGTTTTAAAGGTTTTGGTCTAATTCATAGTGGTTTTCTCAGAATCCCTCCTTCAAAATCATGTCTCTAGAAAGAAAAAACGGGATTGAACAGACTGTAACAAAAGTGAATAGACCAACTGTGGGTTTATATGCTAGTGGTAGGAGGTAAGCCTGAGATAAAGCAATGGAAACAAAACTAGGAACACACCAGGGCAACCATAACAAAAGCAATGGAGCTTTCAATCATGAAATTTGGGTGTTTCTGGTAATGAATGTTTTAGAGTGCATGTGAAACCCGAGACTTAGCTCAAAATGATGGGCCTATTGTTGTCAGACTGCCACCTCCCATAGGGTACAGGCCACAACCAAGATCATTAAAAATTATCGTTGTGTACAAGGTGGAATCGATTCCTAAATTTTAGGAGAGGAAAAAATTGTATACCAAAGTGTAGTGACAAGAAAAGGTCTCACCAAGAGCCACAAAGATATATATGATAATTTAATTTTAATGGATCCTTGGTGTTTCAAACAACAATTCAAAGCATGCTTCACATTTAAGGAGCTAGTTTAAAGCAGTAAACAAGATGATCTTCATAGACCAAAAACCTTTATTAGAAAACAAACTGTAGAGACATCTACCTTTCATAAACTTTAGACAAAAGGGTAATACAATCATAGGTTTCAATGCTTCATTCATGTTTTCAGTCATGAACGAAAGCACAAAAACAAAGAAAGGAAAACAATAGGAATAACCGAGACATCATATTTAAAATTCAAAGCTACTTTGGAAAAGCAATAATGCCATGACCATGTGTAGGCAGCTACATAACTTATCATTTGTCGCTTTCAAAAAGTGAAAACATGTAGAGCTGCCAAGAGTCTCTCAAAAATAACCCAACGTGAACACCTAGAACTGTAGCAGATGTGAAGATGCAGTTAATAAATGAATTTTAGAAGCCAAGTTCAGAAGACCGGTTTATGAATGAAATGATAGAGATCAAGAAGAAACCAGAAGAATCAGTCTAGGAAGTGGACCATAAATTCAAGAGGTTAAAAGGTAATTTAAAGTAAACTATTACTGATACACAACATAGGCATTTGTTTATTAATTATTTGTTGCCACACTTGAAGTATCCATTGAGACAACATAAATTCGAAAGTAGGGTGAGGCCCTGCAGGCAGCCATACCACTAGAGGAAAACCAATACATGCATACATATCCATCTGTGTAAGAGATAAACCAATATCTGAAGAACTTAACATTCTAGTAAAATTGGAACAAAGGAAAAGAGAAAAGATAAGATGTCAGGTGTACAATGTGTGGGATAGAAGGTCATCACAAGAATGAGTCTCCATTATTTTTACAGTCTATTGGACTGGGTATGCCAAACCCTTTGGATTCAAGAGGACCATGTTGTGGGATTTGCAAAACACATGGGCATGATCCCTATCATTGCCCCCTGATGCAGAAATATCAAACAGTTTTGAAGAGTACATATTGTAAATTTTGTAAGTCAGTTGGACACAAAGACAAGGACTGTAGAACCTTGGAGATGATGAAATAAATGATTGCAAATACATACATGGTTCATGATGAACATGTAACATGAAAATCTATGTAGCAACCATAGCATAACACTGTGAAATAGCCACAGTAAAATATCGTGCAGTATTTTTTTGAACAACCACAATATAATGCACAATAGTTTCAAGGGAAAAAATAGTATAACCCTACACAGCAGTGCACAACACCACAATAGTACAATAACCTACAGCCACAGTATAATCAAGGACCTCAGTATAACACACTGTGTGGAGATAATCATGGTAACAGAGGAGGCCACAGAGAAAGAGGCTTTGAAGGAGGTCGAGGAACAATAGTGTGTCATAACTATCAGAAACCATGGCACTATGAAAGAGACTTCCCATAGCCACTTGCGACATGTATGTATTTTAACACAATAGACCATGAAACAAAGGATTGTCCAACACTGTTGATAAAAATATAGGACAAGAGAAACCAGACTAATTAGAACGTGCAATGGATCAGGGTGGAACAAAGATAATAAGATGGGAAGAAGATTAACATAGTGACTAGAGGTGGATCCAAAATAGGAGAAGATGCATCCAAGAAGGATTAGGACCAATACCAGTGGGTTAGGAAAAACACAATGCCTGAACAGAAGTTTGATACATGCAAAGAGAAAGAGATATTCAAAGAATCTAGGCAAGAGATATTGAAGGAAAATATTGTGTCCACTTCAAGAACAAAGCCAGTAGGTGAGATACCAGTCTATGACCTGCCCTCATTATTTGATCAAACCAATCAAGAGTAGTCTTTAGAATAAGTAAGTAACTTATGAAACTTTTTGGGAGCTTGTGTGAAATTGTTGAGTGATAAAAATTCCCTACAAGTACTGCAGAATTTATTAGAAAAGTGTAACCATGGAGAACAGGGGGTAAAAAGGGTGAATCGTGTTTGAAAGAAGAGAAGAACCAGTAGGGAATTCATATTGAATGCCAACATAGGATATTTCAATATGGGGGATATTATACTAGACTTAGGATCTGAAGTCAATGTTATGCTAAGTAAAACTTGAGAAGCTATGGGAGAACCATAATTAGGGTATTCACTTATTCATTTGAAGCTATAAAATCAACACAGAGTTGTGCCAATAGGTAGGTTGAAGGGGATTCCACTAGATATATATGGTCTATGCACCATGGATGACCTTGAATTCATAGACATAGTGGACAATACTTCACCATATCCATCACTGTTGGGTATGGATTGGGCCTTTGAAAACCAGACTATTATCAATTTGAAGACAAGGAAAATGATATTTGATTCTAGAGAATACATAGTTATTGCACCATTAGAACCCTCAAAAGGAGGAAGGTATGTAGAACCTATAGATAATATATTGACAAAAGATGTGAACAAGTTATATAGAACTACCGCTCACGAAGAATATTATATCAAACAAACTACAGATGGCATGCTCAGCTAGATGAGTATTAGTTCTTATGCTTCAGACTCTGACAAGGGATTGGAAAACTGGCAACAATGACTACATGAATTATCTACGAGGAGATGTGCCAGAATGATGCAGGCGCTGAGATGGGTTGATACAAAGGTAAGAGAACCTCCTACTTTTTATGGATTAAATGATTTAGAATATTTTTTTATGAAATATGAGGTAGAGGTTATGGAAAATCAAAGATTTCTAGTATTATATATTTATTTAAAATATACACATGCAAGATGGCGGGGTACACACAAGGAAAATATCAATAGTTGTTTCTAGTGAAAAAGGCTACTGCACATTAGATTCGATGCAAAACAAGAGCATAAATATGAAGGATTTGGACAACCCCAAGAGCATGTATAGAAGTGCATAGTTCAATGGATATTAGTACCACCAGAAGAATGGCCACACCATTTTATTCACACACTAGAAGGCATTCTGAAGAACTAGTACGCATAGCAAGAACAACACAGAGAAACTGCCAACTAGGAATAAATACAACATAACTTTGTAGTTACATTTTCCTTTGAGCATGATAGTCCAGTGATGGAAACAACGTTGAAAGTGGTAAGAGACGATATATTTAAAGAACTAAAGTTTGAAATAATTCCATTATCTCAAAGGCAGGCCAGTCAGACAATCAAACAATTGTTTCTTTGTTATCACGTAGCAGAAGAAAAAGAAGAAGAACCTAAAGAAGATAATCCACACAATATCCAAATCCCAGAAGTAGAAAGTGAAAGAGAAGTAGAAGGAACCAAGTTGGATTCAGAAGATTATGATGCACCATTAAATATTAAGAAGGTTAACATTAGAACTACATACAACCCAAAGATGGCTAGTATTAGAGATTATTGGGATCATCAAACAGTAGAGAGGATCACAGAATTATTGCATGAATATAGTGACTTATTCCTAGCAACATTCTCATAGATGAAGAGACTAGCAGTATACTTAGGAGAGATAAAGATCCCATTCAATCCAGAAGCAAGACCAATCAGACATAGGCCGTACAGATTGAATCCAATATACAAAGAGAAGGTGAAGGCAAAAATTGATGAAATGCTAGAAGTTGGTGTTATAGAACTCGTAGAACAGTCATAATAGATCAATCTCATGGTGGTGCAAGAAAAGAAGCAAGGAGGGATCAGGATTTGTGTCGATTTTAGAACATTGAATGATGTTTTCCTACATGATCCTTTTCCTACCCCTTTTACAAATGAAGTTTTGGATAACGTAGGGGGTCAAGAAGCTTATTCTTTTAAAGATGGATTTTTAGGTTATCATCAAATAAGGATTGCGCCAGAAGATAGACCTAAGACAACTTTTTCTACAGAGTATGGTTCATTTTCCATTTGGATTGAAGAATGCACCAACCATTTTCTCAAGAGTAGTAGTAGCAACTTTCAAGGACTTTATTCATAAATTTTTGGGCTTTTACTTGGATGATTGGACAGTGCTCAGTTTGCTAAAAGATCATGTTGAAGTATTAAGGCTGATGTTGGATAGATGCAGATAATGTCAGATATCATTAAATATTAAGAAGTGTATTTTCAGCACACCTTTTGGCATTTGTTTAGGGAATGTGATGTGTAAACGGGGTCTGTTGGTTGATCTTGCCAAAATTGTTGTCATAGTTAACTAACCACCACAAAAGTTAGTATGCCAATTGAAGAGTACATTGGGCCATATAGGGTATTATAGAAAATTCATTAGTGGATATGCACAAATCACTGCACTAATGGAGAAGTTGTTGAAGAAGGATACTAAGTACCAGTGGAATGATGAATGACAAAAGAGTTTGGATATTTGAAAGAGAATATGGTTACTGTGTCACTTTTAGTATTTCTAGATTGGGATAAAGAATTTCATGTGAATTTAGATGCATCTGCAATTGCATTAGATGCAGTATTAACTCATCCAGGAGAAGGTGATATAGATCACCCTATTTCATTTGAAAGAATAAAGTTATTAGATTCAGAGCAGAACTACAACATTACAGAAAGAGAAGGATTAGCATTGGTGTATGATTTGCATAAATACATACATTAATTGTTGGGAAAGCACTTTAAGATGTTTACAGATCATTCAGCTCTGAGATACTTAGTTAATAATCCAGTTTTTGGGGGAAGGATATGTAAATGGCTATTATTATTTTAGGAATTTGACTTTGAATTTGTGGTGAATCCTAGAAGATTGAATGCAGGACTAGATCACTTGTCCAGGATAACAAATGGAGAAGAGCCTAGTAACTTGGAAGAAAACTTCCTTGATGCACAATTGTTTTCAGTACAAATTGCAAATGAATATTTTGATGACATTATTGATTTTTTGAGAACAGGATTTGAGCCAAGAGAATTTACTATTGCGCAGAAGATAAATTTGGTGGTCAAAGCTACAAATTATCATTTGATTGCAGGTCATTTATACAAACTTGGAGTAGATAGAATCTTGAGGAGATGTGTGATGGAATATTAAATACCCATTATTTTGGCAGAAGCGCATGAAGGAATTATAGGAGGACACTATGCAGGCAAAGCTACCGCATAGAAGGTATTCCACGTAGTATTATGGTGGCCAACAGTTCATAAGGATTCAAAAGAATATTGTCAGAAGTGTGATGTTTTTCAAAGAGTTGGGAAGCCATCAAAGAGGGATGAGATGCCACTGAGACAACAAGTTACTTTACAAGTGTTCGATAAATGGGAAATAGATTTTGTAGGTCCAATTAATCCACCATCTAGAAGATTAGGAGCCAGATATATTATTAAAGGAATGGAATACTTAACCAGATGAGCAGAGGCAACACCGGTAAAGGATTGCAACACAGAGACAACAACATGCTTTTTATTTGAGAATGTAGTGATAAGATTTGGATGTCCAAGGATATTGATGAGTGATCAGGGGACCCACTTCAACAACAACACAATTGAGGAAATCCTTGAAGAGTTTAAGATATACAAACAAAAGAGTACTCCTTACCACCCTCTAACAAATGGAATAGTGGAAGCCTTCAATAAGATTTTGGAGAATGCCTTGACAAAGATTTTCAATGTAAATAAAGACGATTGGGATTTGAAGGTACCAACAATACTTTGGTATTATAGAACTACATGCAATAAATTAAGAGAAAAAACACCCTTTAGATTGGTGTATGGACAGGAGGAAGTAGTTCCCTTATATTGTATGATACCAAGTTTGTTCATTGCAACAATCACAGACATGACAGAAAATGGTGCATCGCATGAAATATTTTCTCAACTAATGGAATTAGAAGAAGATAAAATCATGGCAGGTTTCCATCAAGAGATACAAAAGGCAAAGGATAAATCATGGCATGACATACATATCAATAAGAAGAAGTTTAAGGAAGGAGGTATGGTTCTCCTCTATGACAGTAAGTATTTGCAGCACCCAGGGAAGCTCAGAATGCATTAGCTAGGGCCATATAAGATAAAGTTTGTTACATATGGAGGTATTGTATAGTTGCAAGACTTAAAATGAAAGGAAGTGCAAGGAATGGTGAATGGTAGTCGAATGAAATTGTATAGGGACACTATTCAACATACTAACTCCCAATGTTTACAGCACAATAAGTAGACTTGTACATATTGTAAATAGTAGGAACGAAGAGAAGAAAAAGGAATAGAAAAATAGAAAAATGAAGAAAAATCCAAAAAGATGTAATAAGGAGGAATAAGTGATTCAAGAATGACATCACGCAACAATTGGTGTGACAAAATTTGGAATATTGTGCACAGAAAAATTATACACTGCGCAAATGACCTGAAAAAAGTGAAAAATAGGACGAAACATTAATGATTGGTTTATAAAAAGGGAAAATCATAGGCAAGTTTGACACATAGAAATTTTTTAGCAATAGAGAACTTGTGAGCACAAGCAAAGGATTATAGAGAAATATCAAAATTCAGTTGATTGAGTGCAAGAATAGTTAGATGGAGCCCCTGAAAATTGGCCCTCCCAGCCAATTTGTGCGAGTAACCCGACAATCTAGCAGGAAGAAAGAATGAATGGAAGAACCAGAGCATTTTTTAGAGATGGAGGATGTGAAAACATCTGAGACTGAATCAATGAGTCCCACCAGAGTAGAGGAAGAACTATCAACTGTAGAACAAGTGAAAGTAGTTCAAATCACATAAAACCCTAACGATAGCGTGAACCCTAGTTCTGCAAACCCTACAAAAAAGGACAAATAGAAACAACATGTCATAGAATAAGTTGAAGGCCAAAATGAAATGGAGGGAGAAGAAGAAGAATAAGAATAACCCTAGGACGAAGCCACGGCAGAAAACCTATTCATGGGTCAAAAGAGGAAAGAACCAAGAGTGGTGGAAATTACTTTACCCCATCTTCCAGACATTGTAGTCATAGTGGAAAACATGTTAGGGAAGGTGTCGAAGCTAAAGTACGTGGACCATGACATAACTCACACACAAAAGTTGCCATAATTCATGAAGGAAGTGTACTTGGAGAGCATGGGGGAGGTAGGACCCCTAGGGAAGCCTATTTTAGAGTCTGCGTAGTGTGTCATAGATCTCTATAATTTAGGGGTTATGAATCTGTTGGACATACCACATTTTGGGCATGGTAAAAATGTGGGACTTTGTGTGAAACAACTATTGGCTAGGATACATGGAGGCATCATGTGGATGGACAGGACATTCCCAATAGGTGTGGATCTCATAGAGAATATCACAGGATTACCTACTAGTGGGGTAAATACAAAAGACTATTTGGACAATAAATCCAAAGATAAAGAGATTGCAGAGGAAGTAAAAACATAGTTTGGGACAAACAGAGGAACCTGAGGACTAATCATCAGGTATATTAAAAATCATGCAACCAAGTTTGCTACAAAAATGATGGCATGCAAACTGTTGAGAAAGTGCAGTCACTGCAGAAAGGAAGAAGCCCCAACATGAGTGATAGAAATAGTTGTGCAGTGCGAAAAGGGCATAGTATTTAGAAGGGAACCATACCTATTGAATCAATTTCTGGTAGAATGTAGAGATGCATAGGATAATGGAATGAAATTCCATTACTCTTGGTTGCTAATATTGATCGCATTGGTGGGCTGGAAGGAGTCCAAGTTTTCAACTTTTCTAGGCAAGAAGGGGAAATGTTATGCAGCGCGCTACGAAACTTTGTGCCAGAAAAAGGAACCCAAGAACCAACTAGATATGAGTGTGATATTAGCCATGTTCTTGGATGATATGCAACAAAATAAATCCAATGTCTCGAGGATCCAAATATAATTGGTGCAAGGAAATGAAGGGATTGCAAATTTCAAAGATTCAAGACATCATTTATGGATCTGGGCCACAAGGGACCCAAAGAAAAAGTGGTTGGAAATGAGATATTGCACATCAAGGGAAGAGGTAGATTGGCCTATGCAGTGGAAGGTTCCAACAACACAAAAGAAAGGGAAAAAACCTACAGAGCTAACAGAAGAAGGAACATTCACAAAGACAAGCAGTCCAACAGAAAATACTAGGAAGACTGTAGAGTGCGGCCAGGCTTTAGGAAGCAGTGCAACCAGCAAAAATCCCAGAAAGAAAGAGACAATATCAAGGACATAAGTCAAAGGATATGGAGAGAAGGATAGTTCTTGTCCACAGGAATTAAAATATGGCGAAACAACAAAGATGAAAACTGAGGCACAGACCTCAACCCCAAGATGAAATTTCATAAAAATCCTCCAACTATCACTATTAAAGAGGATAATGTTGAGTTGGTAGCAGAAAATGTCCAAGACAAAGGAGAGGATGTAGTACACACAACATAGGTGAAAAGGGAAGAAATCATGCAAAAAATAGTAGAAGTACATGGCATCTTGCAGAGACTGCAACTAAATACAACACATCATCCAGCAGTGTAGAAGGTAGAAAAAGAATAGGAAACATCAACACAGAAGGAGCAGGAAGAGACTGTGAGGACACTAGTAGTGAGTAGTGAAAGATTCACAGTCACATAAGAAATTTTGGAGATGGATAGCATACATCACAAAGACTAGTAAAGGACGTGGAACATATGGATTTTGTCCTAGTAAAAATACCCACAAAGGATCTATATGGACTGCAAGCATGTGTAATGTAGGAAGTATAATCTATATCTAGGACAGATGCCACCAAAATAGCGATCGGTTTCGAGGTGAAGGAGATTCTACAACTGACATGTGAGAAGATCACGTTGGAAAAGGAGAAAGAGAAGCAGTGCATAGACAATTTGGAGAAGAAGCTCACAGAGGTATACGAGAGTATACCCAACTGCGCATAGGCACAGGAAGTTACAACAGAAGAGAAGATACAATAAATTTCACAGACCATGGAGAGATACAAGAAAGAAATAGCGGAGCTAACAGAGAAGTTAACTCTAAGCACACCTCAAGAAGTGCGAGAGTAGAGAGAGAAAGAGGTTATTGTGCATGTAGAGAGTATAGTGTAGGAGGTTAAAGAAGTGGAAAAATTGTATAATAGTATTGCACATATTTGGATAATCCTATAAGAGGATAAAAGGATCCAACAACTGAAGTAGAGGGAGGAAAAATTGAATGTGGTGGTCCATGACTTGAAGAAGAGACAAAAAACCATGGTTATATCCCTTAGAATGAAGGCAACACAAGAACTAAAAAACTTGCAGGCAGAAGTAAAGACTGTGCATGGGCAGAAATAAGCAAGGGAGGCTTAGTTGGATCCAATCCAGCAACAAGCCAAAGGAATGATAGACGAGATCCAAATAGATAAGGGAAAATGGGAACATGCATTAGTAGAAATAAGAGAAGTGCTAGGAGATCACATAAAAGCATAGGGTTTGGAGACATTAGCAGGGAAGAGTCCAGAGGCAAAAGAGAAAGTGTTAGAATTAGCAAAGAAGTTTCATGCGTTGGAGGTAGCACTGCAGAAGGTGAACTGAGGCTAAGTGGCTTAGGAAGAGCCACATGTTATTCTTGGGGGCCTTTTGGAGCAGGCATGTTTGGAGAACAATACAACAAGAGAATCAAAATCGTGCACCACATTTTGAGGAAAAGCAATGCGTGTGACAGGATTTGCAAAAATCCAGCACAAACGTGGACAAACCTAGCCTAGTTAGGGTTAGGTTTTTGGATGAATTGTAAGGTTTTATAACCAAATTTTGTAATATAAATAAGGCATATGAGGTAAATCATATGAGTGTAATTTTTTTTGTATATGTGCAACAGTTTTGGAGAACCTATTTTGGAGTTTTTGGGAGTTGAAGTCTATTTTGAGAGTTGTAGATCTTGGATGTGGTCAAAGTAGCTGAGGGTTAGGTCACAAGTTGTGGATCTTGGTGCGGTCCTAGTCCACCTCACTACTATTTACTATGATTTAATGTGCACAACATCTTTTGATGAATAAGAAAAGAAGCAGAAGATCTTTGTGGATGTAGCCCCAAGGGGGGTGAACCACAATAAAACCATGTGTGCAATGTGTTTTAGTGTGTTATTATTTATGTAGTTATCATTGAATGGTTAGATATATGAATGGATGATTTATTTACAACGCATACTAGATTAAATATGTAATTGAATGAATGAATGAATGGATCTGATGAATAGGACAATAGAATGCATGGTTAAGTAGAAATAATAAGTAATAGAGAACATCCCTCAATCCCTTCCATGAATGTAAACATAAGCATCCTGCAGTCCCCCATAAACCATATTGGGTGAGACTGCATTGTGCACTCTGTGTGTGGTGTAGCATTCTATTTCACCAGAAGGGCCAATCATGATAAGGTTTTTGTTGGATAACTAAGGTAGAACATGGGTCATCCCATAAGTCAAACAAATGGTTTTGTTGCCGGATATAACTTAGAAGGAGAGCTAGGAAGGGGTTTGGTGAAGAAGATGCAATGGTATAAAGGGATGGTCAAGCCATGCAATCCTATGAAGCAAGATATTGAAATATGATTAGGGACAAAGAAGCTGAAGTTCACACAGAAAGACAATAAGGGTTCTAGGTATACACTGTGCTAGTATCTGTAGAGGTATGTGTTTACTAATATGCTTGAAGCATATTTTTGTTTCTTTCCACAGTTATTACAGGAATGATTGTTAAGCTTGAAGGATACCCATCTGACTAACTGGATTAGGCTAGTAATGTGGACTGCTAAAAATATCACGCGGTTGGAAAGAGTTAATAATAAATTCACGCGCACAGTGGATTTTTTGTTAGACAACATTGTTGTGGGGTTTATCACTGAGTTTGCAGTAGATATAGTGAAGTCATACACTGCTACAGAGTATTATTTCTTGAGGGGACCCAGAGGGAGGTACATCAGGTATATTTACATGTCAATCAATATATTATTACATGATAAAGGCATGATGACCATGGAATCAGACAGCTAGATCACTATGCATGCATGGGGGAGTTGGGGGAAGCACTAAGGAATATCTGAGAAATGGAGAAGGATCTGGAGAGTAGCCAGAAGAAGGAGGAAATCGACCCAATCATGATGGATAATCAATATACCAGGGAAAGCATAAGGAGTGTAGGTGTGACACGTAGCAGATGCCCTACCGGTATAGGATGAATAATAAGAAGAGGGTTGTAGCGGAGAGAGAGAGGTCTTTGACACATTTGTTTTTTCAAGAGATCTTTTGGAGCCTTTATTTCTTCTAAGAAGTTTTCTATATATTATATATCCTTAGGAGAAGCTTCAACTCTGAATAAGTGTGCATGTAGGAGGTAGTCGCCAATTTCTGCCAGGTCGTCTCCCATTTCAATTCGTGAGAGGTGGTTGGGTTGGATGTTATTTTTTCCAGGTCGTATGATTATGGCGAACTCAAAATATAGAAATAAAAGTAATGAATGACAAATATCTCCTTGGTGGACCAGTTTATTGAATAAATATTTCAATGCTTGATGGTCTATAAAAAATGTGAATTGATTGGAGAGTAGGTAATGATCAAATTTCTATAAAGAGAATATCATTGATAGGTCTTCTCTTTCTATGGTCGAATAGTTTCTTTTGGATTTGTTTAATTTCTAATTTGCGTATGCATTAGTATGATCGACTATGTTATTGTATGGTTGTTATAGCACCAACCCGAAAAAAATGTTGGAGGCATCGGCATGTACATGAAACCTTCTCGACCAATCGGGAAATTTTAGTATTGGAGCTTCGACTGACTTCTTCTTTAGAAATTCAAAGGATTCCTGACAATATTGGCTCCATATAAACTTGATTTATTTTCGTGGAATCTCATCCATTGGAAATGTGATATCCAATTAGTGGTATATAAATTTTCTATAGTATCTAGTGTGTCCCATAAAAATTTTGATTTCTTTTTGGTTCACAGGCGACTTCAAGTCGAGAATAATTTTAATATTTTCCATGTTGACCTTTACTCCATCTTTACATATCACATGTCCTAGAAAGATTCCAATTGGTGTAGTGAATATTCATTTCTTAATATTTAACGATAGTTGGATTTGTCTGCATCATTCTATCATAATCTTAAGCCATTCTATATGATTTTTAAATAAGTTGCATATCGTCAAGTCATCAAAGTAGAAAACCATAGTTTTACATATATATTCTTGAAATTCCTTAACAATTATTCTTGAGAAGAATGTCAGTGCATTATTCAGTACAAATGGCATGACTTTGTAGGAAAAGGATATGAATTATGAGACAAGTGTTGTATTTGGGTGATCTTCTTTTTTTATCGGCACCTAATTATAACCTGAGAACCCATTGGTAAATCAATAGTATCCATGGCCAACGACTTCATTAATGATCTCATCAGTGAAGGGGGTAGGAAATGGATTTGTCACAGTCAATTTTTTGAGTCCCCTAAAATCGATGCAAATTATGAGCTTCTTGTGGTCATGTTTCTTTGGTTGCACAACCATGCGGATTTCCCATTCCGCTTTGTCGATTGGGTAAATAATACATGCTTGCAACATTCCTTCAATCTCTTTTTGGAAGATCGACTTATATTTGTGGGATAGTTTGTATGGTCATTTTTTAATTGGGTTTACTCCTGGAATGAGTTCGATACTCATCTCTCCTTTCAAGTCCTTGTAGTCACGAGAAAAAATGTCTTGATATTATTTTAGCAAGTTGACTATATCAATTATTTTCTTGTCTGACCAATAATCACATATTTGTATCATTTTTGGCCTATTGTCATTTGATATGTCAAGTTATTTTGTTTTAATTTCAGCCTCCATCCATTCTGGTGGTTTTGCTTCGTCAATATAACGTTCCCCCTCTTATATGTTTGTAAAACTCTCTAGGAAGCCAGGTTGTTCCTGATATTATTTTTGTTCTATAGCTATGTTGAAGACTTATTTCATGTGATTTTGCAATGATGGGTGGTCCTTTTTCTACTGAAATATTTGTCTTGGGAACCTTCTATTTTCCATGTCGAGTCTTCCTGCTATTGAGACTTCCTTATTTTCCGTTGACACAAGATTCCAAGTTGATGTCAATCTTAAATCCATCTTCATATTCCCTTTTTCTTTGTGTGTAGCTAATGCTAGATTTTGTAGGAAGTTTCTCATTTCATGTGCTACTTCTTTTAGGTGTTCCTCTTCTAGATTGAATTCAAAGTCTTGTACAAAATTTTGTTTAATTTATTCCCAATTTAATGTATGCTTGCAATCTTCTTCAATATTATACCACTTGTTTGGTATTTCATCTAGTATTCTTGGAAACATATGGGGCCATACCCTTTCGTCTCTATAACCTATCTGTCACCATTTGTTTTCACATCATTGAATATGCTCTAATGGATCATACCCAACCCTGAAAATGGGGATATCAGGTGCTTTGGATAACTTCTGGTCTCCAAATCATTCAATGAACTATGTTGACACATTCATCCATGTTTTTATCTTGGGGGAGTGTGTTTTTCCACCATCTTGCAGCTTGGCCTATGAAGGTTTCCACGAGGCTCTTTGTTCTTCCTTGCTATCCGACCTATTTCAACACGGCTTCAACATGTGTCAAAGGTGTGTGTCGTTCATTATATCGTAACGGATTTCTTATTCAATTGTCAGTTGGTATAAGAGTGGGAGTCTGTTGAATTTTATTTTCATATACTATTTGTACCACTTGGATTGAGTAGCACATTCTCATATTCTTTGGTATGATTTCAATGAACCAACAAGTTTTCCTGTGTTCTTCGTAATTCTCAATTTTCCAGTTGTATAGAGTGGAGTCAGAGTTATGTCTGACCGACATGGGATATTCTCTCAAAATTTCTCCTTGTGCAGTCAGTTCTACATAATCTATTTGTTCGTTGTTTATTTCATACAGGCACCAAGCTTCTTAGTATTCATCCCATGATTCAGTCCATTGTTTTCCTTCTTTTGGATCTAAGGGAATGATTATTTTTCTTCCATGGCCTTTTAATTTTATTCTATATTTTTCCAGAGAGATGTTTGCATTCATTTTTCGACCCCATGGTCGACCGACAAGTGTTACATATGCTGGCATCCCCTCGACTAGGTCGATGACTTCAAATTCGACTTGAGTCAGAATACCCATTATTTGAGTGTCAACATTCATAATAATACCAATGGGCTCTATTAGTCTTTGATCTACAAGTTTGAGATAATTTAGAGTTGGTGCTGGTGCTAAAGCATTTCGACCTAATCTTATCCAATTTTCTCAGGGTAATATATTGACTTGGGACCCAAAATCGACAACTACTTGTTTGATCGATACTTCATTGATTTCTAGGTCGACTCATGGATCATAATATGTATACTTATATGAGAGTTTTCTGACATCCTTTGCTGGTTTTTTTCCTTCTTTGTATTCTTTTAATACATTTATCAGTTTTACCAATCGACCGACTAACTATTTTTCCTGTAACAACTATAGAAATTCTTGTATAATATCTTCATTATGTCTTCCATTGTTTTTCCTAAAGAATCTAATAACTTCTTTCATAATTTGTTTTTCCTTATCAAGATTTGGAAAGAAACTATCCTTCCATTTATGTTGGTCATGAAAGGTAGTACTATTAATATCTCATCCTGCACTAGATATTGTGATGATATTTAAATTTTTTGAATTCAGTATTCTTATTTTTATATTGTGTTTAGGAGATTTACATTTTTTCTAGTGATAATTTTGTCGAGTACTGTTGGGAACTCTTCTAATGAGTGATCAGCGATGATGCATATATTGAATAATTTCAAGTCACTTATATCTTTCATTGGAAAATCTGGACCGATGTGGTCATATTTCCAATAGTTGTAGAAATATGGTCTTCCTCGACCTCGACCACCAAATCGACTATGGCCTCCTCGACCTTTACCTAGACTGTAGTACTCATCCCTTCGACTATAATTATTATCTTGGTCGGTGGCTTATGTGAGATATATTGTTTGTACACTGGCTTGATTCAAAGAGTTGAAATGGAATTCTGATGTTTTATGATTCGAAGCTTCACAGATAAGGCACCACTTGGTATTTTTAAAATTGTGTGGACAATATTGTACACTATGATCAGTAAGACACTTGCATATGTTGAAATATTTCTAAGCTTGTACTCTATGTGCATACGTTGTTGTTGGTGGTTGATCATTGAGGCTACATGTTTCCTTTGTATGTCCTTATTCGTAGCATGATGTGCACCAAAGTTCGCTTCTCATTATAGACAGATTATTTATCATTTATTGTAAGTGCTCTATTTTTTCTTCAAGACTTCCAGTCGATGGGCTAGCGTCATCCAATTCGAAGCGTTGTGGTTTCTGTAATGCATCTTCGCAAGTGGTTGTTTCGTACTAGAGTAATGTCGAGCAGATTTCTTGCAATAACCCAATGACATACCATTAAACTAGCAAGATTTGGTCAATTGTTGTTGGAATTTGACTCAAGAGATATTTGAATATTTTATCATATTCCCATATTGATTCACCTAGACGTTGTTTTATTTCTTTTAGATTTTGCACAACCAAGTGTGTGACATCTTGGAATTTAAAAAACATTAGAAAATTATCTTTTATGTCCAATTTTTTCTGGTTTTGATTTTCTATATAGTTCATAAACCATGTCATGGCACAGTGTCGGAGGGTGGCTCTGAATCGTTCTATCCATTTTTCTTTGTTAGTGATGTCTGGGACATCCTAAAATTTTTTGCACAAAAACTACTGTCTTTTTGGGTCCTCATCTCCCTCGTACAGGGGTATGTGGTTAAATCCCATTTTTACTGTCTTTTTAAGGGTAAGTGCTTTCTATGGTGTACGTGTTACCATAGTTTTTTACTAATTTGTCGAGTCCTCGATTAGGTTTTCTTGTGTCTCTTTTTCTATTGATTTATGTTTTACTGGGTGGTACTTAAGGAATAACTGCCTCTTGTTGACTTTCGAAAGTATCCATTCAATTTGATAACTTTGACCTTTATAGTTGACTAGGCATCGGTCCAATGTTCGTGCCGGTTCATGACTGTAACTAGTTTCTTCTCTTGATAATAAATTTGGAAGGGGGGGTCATGTCAATGAGATCCTTAACTTGGATGAGTATGTTGTCAGTTTCATTTATTTCTGGCTCAATAATGAGCACATATCATAGGTTTCCATGCTCGTCAGTTCTATACCATAATCTTATAGATTGGTCATCGATCTGTAATTGTTTTTGAAGGAATTATTTTATTCACGAGTTGGGTTCTGGCATGGGGGAATTTTGTATCACTAGTCCTAATTCTTCAAAATCCATGATTTCAGGTTCTCGATTAATAGGAATTCAATCTAGTCTCTATCAACTATACATCACTACTTCTTTCGGGGGTCGTCGCAGCTGTTGTTATTTCCATATCTGGTCAATTTGCTTTAGACTCAGACTGTTCACACACTATATTAGGATAACCCACCCTAAGAAATTTTCTATTTGACTTCTAATGGTTCCACAGGTTACAAAATTCTTCCCTTTTTTTTTCCTTTTCTCCCGTTCCAATCTCTGGATGTCAGCAAATTGCTTGTGTGTTTTTTTCCTCTTGATGAAATTTGTGCTACAGTAATCAAAAATTCTGGTATACTTTCCTTGTGGCATCTCACAGTTTCGACCAACCTCCCATCGCTTCCTTGACTTACTCGAGGTCGGTACTACTGGCCATGTTCATTTGTTTAGAAAATAATCCCAAGATTGCCTTGTATCTTTGCACTTTGCATCCAAAAATCCTTTCCTCTCTTCATCCCTCTCTTGATAGTTACTATTTGGTAATGATGTTCCTAGTCGAGGTTGGTATTCAACAATGTCATCGGCTCCCTTTTCAAGGAGGAATTTATGAAGCAGTTTCAGGATAGTGCAAAAGAATCCTTTGTGCAAGTCGATATACAAATTTTCTTTTATTCTATCAAGAGATGTTTGATCTTCAACGACGTTCTCTGAGATATAGTCTTTGAAAACTCACTTGAACAAATCATGCAAATTCATTCTTCCTGCACTCGTAAGCTTGAGGCCTAGTTTCTTGTTGGCCTTCAAATTATGCATTACCCAACTTGTTGATGTAATGAAATAGCACTTCAGGGATGGCTTCTAAAAATATTTCATGGGTTTCTGAAAATAATCTTTCTCTTGCTTCTACAAGTGAGATATTGTTTCTTCTGGCATAATTATTAATGTAATTCTCAGTCTTGTTCTCCCACCATTCACGTATTTCTTGAAGGGTTAACATTTATGTCTACTACTACATGCCTAGGTTCAGAACTACCAACAACAAAACCAATGTTTTAATCTAGGGGAATGTAGGGAGAGTTACTAGTAGTCCTTACATAAGCATCATAGAATATGCATGCATATAGATATAAACAAAGACATACACAAGTATTGATAGCCCAAATATATGTATTTATTAAAGGATATATCAATGCATTACAATGTATACAATCTCTCACACAAAGTTATTAGAGTCTCTGTGTACTTTTCTATTTATACTCCTATATATCTAGTTACCAGGAAGTTGTAACTACTTAATTTTATGGGTCAGTCAGTTATCAGATACTTCAACCAACTTACATTTTTTACTATGTCAGTTGACTAACTATTTCTTAGTTGAATGGAAAGCCTAGTCAACAGAGTCGACTAGCGCTTACAACACCTACCTACTAAAATCTAGAACCAAAGTGGTTGTGACTTACTCTGTAGTAAGAAATCTATTGATGCATAAAGACTTAGGGGACAAAAACACTCACTGGATGACTTCCTTACAAGAGTATGACCTAGAAATTAATCCTTCTAAGATAGCAAAGGGACAAGGATTCTATAGAATTGCAGTAGAAGAAAAAGAAACAAAGAGTAATGAACATAAATTATATGATGAACGAGCTTTGATTGAAGAGGAAATTTAATATATACCTACCACTACTGATTTTTGGCATTATGAGATAAAATATTACTTAACTCATGGTAATTCTCCCAATACTTAGAGTCAAGGAAAAGAAGATCCCTGAGACTCAAATATAATCAATATTATTTTGTTAATGGGATCCTTTTTAGGATAAATTATGATGATGTCTTATTAATATTCCTTGAAAAATATAGTGTTGAAAAGGTTCTACAAGAACTTTATGATGGTCTTGTTCGAGGACATTTTGTAGGGGATACTACAACACATAAAATTATCAAAGAAGGATATTACTGATGAACAATTTTCAAGGATTCCCATTCATATGAAAGGAGGTGTGAATTATTTTAGAAGTCAGTCAGGAGAGAGAAAAATAGTGCATATCCCTTACAACCTATTTCAGTGGACAAGCCTTTCAGTAATGGGGTTTGGACATAATTTGGGAGAAAAATCCCAATTCATCTTAGCTTCACAAATACATTTTGTCTATAACTCACTAATTTACATGATGGATAGAAGCTATACCACTAAAAGTGGTCAACGGAAATTAGGTGATTTCTTTCCTAGAATCATACATAGTTACCATATTTGGTGTTCCTCGGCCTTTAGTATTTGACAATGCAAAATATTTTTTCATTAAAATTGTCGAAGTGTGCTCTTGAAAAAGAATATAAAAATAAAGTATGTTGAAAATTATTACTCTTAGGGAAATGGTCTAGAAAAATCTATAAATAAAACTTTGATATGAATTCTTAAGAAGAATGTAACTGACCACCAGAGAAGTTGGCATCTAGCTTTACCAAATGCTTTGTGGGTTGATAGGGTGACACCTAAAGAATCCCTAGGAAACTCTCCTTTCTTCTTTGGGTACGGACAAGATGTTTTCCTACCTACCCACATTTTCTTTCCTTCACTCAAACTATCCCAGTCTACACAAGAGGAAAACTATATAGTCATGCAACGAAGACTAAATACTCTCCTCAAACTTGAAGAAGAAAAAGAGAAAGATAAAAGAAGTTAGATCAGAACCAAGAGATGGAAAAATGTTAGTTTGATAAAATTTATGTCAATTTTGGCCCTTGGTTATGGAAGGAAGCGAAGATCGAGGAAGGAAAGGTCAAATGCAAACTGCGTGGGAGACAAAGTGACTGTCACTGGGTCAAAGTAAGCAAAAGAGAAAAAAAGTTGGAGTGAATTACGGAAAAGCAAGTCATTGGATGAGGAGATCAAGGATGACAGATCAACAAGGAAGATGGATCGAGGACAACTCAGCATGAAGAGAAAGCTACCATTGGATGCTTTGGAGCACTACGCTAGAAGGGAGGAAAGATCGGTTGGCAAAGCCCTGAAAAGGCGGGTCAAGTTGACCTGGGGTTTTAGACATCTAGGGTTTTGGGTAATTAGGGTTTTGACACCTAGGTTTCGACCTAAGGCTGTCGATGAGGGACTATAATGTATAAATAGAGGTCTAGAGGACCTAGGTTGGGTCGGTACTAGTGTTGGGTATTGATATCGATTGTTGTTGGTTGAGGGATTGTTGTATTGTGAGAGAGAGGAGTGTTGAGAGTGAGAGCCTTCTAGTATTGTAAGATCTTCAGCTAGGTGCAAAGATAAATTCCTGTAGCTGGGTGCACAGGAAGGTGGGAGACAGAGAGAAGAAGAAAGAATATATGATGACTAAGAGAGCATATCAAAACTCTAAGATTTATCTTAATATATCATAAGCATAGTTCCATTGACGTAGCCCTAGAGAGGGGGTGAACCACGTATATTGTGTGTTGTATGTGTGATTGATGTCTGGATATTTTTCATTGTTATACTGTCATTTGCATTATTGTGTTAGATCAGATTTATAGCTACGTAGAGTAGATCTAGCTGATAAGGGATATATGAATGTTGCATTATTGTTGTATTGGTTCCACATGATATTCCCCTGGTTGTAGACATCTATGTCCTGCAATCCCCCTCTTAGTTTCTTCGGGTGAGACTACATATGCTTCGCAAGTGTTGCTGAAAGGGCCAGTAGCTAGGGCTTGTTGGTGTGCTCTTGGAGTGAACCCTGGGTTTGCCCTTGTGCCAACAAATGGTTTCGATGCAGGGACAGGAATATTTTTAAGGGAATGTCAAGGTGGTTCCCATCGAAGACAAAGATTCAAAAGTGGATAGAGGATCAAGAGAGGGACTTTGTTGAAGCCCAGAACAAGAACCCTAAACTAAGTACTGAAGATTCACTACAAAGATACATCTTCACCTAAATTCACGAGATCTTCTTTGGAGGAATCTAACAAGAGTTATTTGAATGGTTGGCTAGGTTAGCCGATACCCAGTTCAAGATCATATCTAGACCTCCTGTGGTTTGGACACAAGCATTGATCCAGAAGTTCAAGAGAGTTGACAATGCTGTATCCAGAGCAGTAGATCATTGGTTTGATAGTACCATTGAAGGGTATATCACCAAATTTACTATTGATAGGGTAGAATCATATAGCCAAGCCGAGAGACACTTTTCCAAAGGAGCTAGAGAAAAAAATTTGCACTTTCTGAAGCTGAGAATCAAGATGATGTTGCATGAAAAGAACATCTTGAAGATATAGTATATTGGCTAGACCTAAAAAGGCTAATGTTCAGAAAATTAGACAACGACAACGACACAGAAGTAGGACATATGCGCAGTGGAAGAGTATTTAGAGGGGTTCACCTTGAGAACCTGTTTAAGAAAAACTACGTAGAAGAGGATTTCTATAGTGGAGAAGAGTTAGATCTAACTGACGAAGAAAATTCAGAACCCACCAGAACAGAAGAAGGGTAAGATGAAGAAATTCACCAAAGCAAGACAGAAACCTCAAGAACTGCGCAGATTACTGAAGTAAGTAACATTAACCCTCTTGTTGTTTCAATAGCACCAAACAGCTAGAATAGCCAGAACCACCAGAGTCTTCAGAGTGTTGTTACTAGCAACTCAACCTATACTCAGACAGGAAGCCTAGGGAACTCTATGGAAGATGAGATGAGGCTCCCTATCTTCAGGGGAGATGGATATAAGGATCCTGATCAACACCGGTTCCCGTGTGAGGCCATGTGGAATATTAAAAGTATCACCGACGAAGCCATCAAGAGAACCCAGTTCAACCTTACACTAAGGGACCGTGCGCTGAGTTGGTACATGAAACTTGTCCAAGGACTGCCGCAGCCTAAGCCACTAAACGATATCAAGAATACGTTGATTGCAGAGTTTAGGAAACCTAAGTCGGAGTCACAATGTATTACAGAGCTAAAAGAGATCAAACAAAAGGTAGCAGAACCTGTTTGGGAGTTAGACCAGAGATTCAAGACCCTAACAGGCCATGTAACACAACTTTTTCTATTACCAGGGCTTAATCACTCTGATACCAATTTGTAACATCCCAGCCACCAACAGGATGGGCCATGTCACTACTTAGATGGTTTACTTAGCTCTGATACTAAACTTTAACACCACTTTTACATAGCTCATACAGGCATTATATAATCCACATACATTTAAGCAAAGAATACATTTGAGCTCAGAGTAAACATATTATTTACTGCTATAATATACAATCAATAGCATTAACATTAAATTGATATCCATAGTAGAATACATGATAGTTATAATTACATAGAGATACAAAAACATAATTAAAGCATCATCTGGTACTTATCTTTGAAAACCTTGGCGATTCCACCAACCACGTGCAGGCCTTCCATGAACCTCCAAGCCTTAGACCACACTGCCCGTCAGCTCAGCAATGGGTCACCCCCAAGCTGGGACTAAGCTCCACCCCAAGGCAAGGGATCCTAGGCTAGGCTGAGGTTGCAGGGAAAACAACATAGAATGATTGGAAGGATTCTTCCCAGGATGCCATCTTACACCCACTACTTCCAGACTCTCATTCCCCACATGCCTATTCTGCCCGGGAGTATACACCTTCACAAGAACAGTCCATCGGTGCTACACCTCCCTCTCTGGGTCTCGGAAACCAGCTAGATCAAGAAGTCTCAGAGCTCGAAGATGGTGCTGGACACTCTCTGGAAGATACCACTTCCAAGAAAACTCTCTCACCTAGAAAGAGTTTCTCACAGGCCTGACAACCTGCCTCTTCCACCAACAATCACCTCCCTCACATGGAGAGAGGTCATACACAGGATCAATCACAACTTGCACTAGCTAGCAAGCCATGCGCAGTCCAGCTCTGCGTGGCCACCATAGCCAACCGAGAATACAGACATGGGCTTCCCAAACAGGTTCAAAAATGACGGCAAGGTCTCACGATGATGGTTTTTAGGATTGCGTGACAATCAATTCCCACAAGGATCGACATAGACTCCTCGGCTCAGAATTGAGAGGGTGAACCCAGCTTTTCAGAAACGAACATAGGCTTCTCCGCTCTCAAAAATGCATGAGCTATCTTTGCAGAGGTTGGGTCGGTCATACTGTATAGAGCTCCATACATGCTCAGGCACTTGGGTGGAATGGAGGAGAGAGACCCTCCCACGGCTCATCTCAGCCATTTTATTTTCATGCACTAGGGTTGACACTTGTCACCCATGGAACTGCATACGTTCCATCAGCATGCATCCCCTTTGTACATTTTCCCCTTGCCAGGAACTTAGGATAAAAACACATAAAGTGCACATGTTCTTTAATAATAATATTTTATTATTATTCCCAAGGCTTAAGCCCCCCCTAGGCTTAACACTTAGCCCCTTTTCCCACCTTCCAACCCCTAATCCCTTTCCCTCTCTATGGATGCTTAGTCCCCCTTCACTCATTCATCATGTCGGTCTACACACGAAATTGTTTATATTTTATTAATGTGCTGCAAACATACAGGTACAAAATCAGGCCCTTGGCCTCTAACCATTAGGCTCTCTGGCATAACAATCACATAAGCCCACCGGCTTATACAAACTTAGCTCACCAACCTATAAGACATTTTTACAACTCATTTCATAAACAAGATTTACAATTGGGCTCGGCCTTGGGGACATTACAATCCCCCTCCCTTATTTCTGCACTGTCCTCAGTGCAACTTTACACAACATCTGCAAGATTTTCAAAATTTTTAAAAAGATGTGGGTACTCTGCCCACATAACATCTTCATGCTCCTATGTTGCATCCTCAAGACCGTACTAGGTCCACTGGACCTTTACAAGATCTATAGCTCGATTCCGGAGCTGTTTTCTTTTCCCATCCAATATGCGCACAGGATGCACTTGCAGGACACCTTTTGGTTCCACCTGAATCACATTCCAATCGATAACATGATTAGCATCAGGTATATATTTCTTAAGTAGTGAAACATGAAACACATTATGTACAGTCATAGATGCAGGTAATGCAAGCATGTATGCAACTAGGCCAATCCTTTCCAGGATTTCAAACAGCCCACAAAATATTTCTTCCAACTTGGCACAACTTCCCAACTTCAGGGAACTCCTGTTAGTTTTCACTTTCAAGAAAACATGGTCACCCAATTTGAATTCTCTATGGGTTTTGTTCTTATCAGCGTAACTTTTCTACATGTCCTGGAAAGCTTTCAAATTCTGTTTAATTCTTATCATTTGGTCTTCCATCTCTTTGAGCAACTCTGGCCCAACTACTGCTCTGTCAGCTGGATTATCCTATCTCACTGAAGTGTTGCACTTTCTTCCATAAAGTGCTTCAAATGGGCTCATCTTCAATGATGTATGATACCCATTATTGTAGGTGAATTCTACCAAATGCAAGTATTCTTCCCACCTTGATGGTTTATCCATAACATACATTCTCAGTATGTCTTCTATTACTCTGTTCACTCTTTTTGTCTAACCATCAGACTCGAGATGTTACGCTATACTAAAGTTCAGATTCATTCTAAATCCCTTAAACAATCCTTTCCAGAAATTCGAGGTGAATTTCGAGTCCCTATTAGACACAATTGTCTTAGGAATTCCGTGCAAGTGTGCCACTTATTTTAAGAAGATATCAGCAACATCTGCTGCCCTGTGAGTGGTTTTCAGTGGAATAAAATGGGCAGCTTTTGTAAGCTTGTCCACCACCACCATGATTGAATCATGTTGTTTTCTTGTTCTGGGCAATCTTTTGATAGAATCCATTGTCACCACTTCCCATTTCCACTCAGGAATGGGTAAAGGTTGCAGCAACCCTGTTGGGTGCCTATGCTCAGCCTTAAATTTCTCGCACTCCATACATATGGTGATGTATTCCGTGATTTCTTTATTTAGACTTGGCCAAAATTAATGGCTTTTGACTGTTGCCACAGTCCTCTGATATCTAGGATGTCCAACATAAGCCACGTTATGCATTTGTTTTAGAATTGGCAGCTTCAATTCTCGGACATTGGGTACATATACTATGTTTTTATACAGAAGTAAGCCATCAGTTCCCAAGGTGTAACTTCCCTGGGTCTGTGGTCTCTCACGCTGCTATAGTTTTGCTACCAGACCTCTGTACTACAAATCATCATTTGCAGCTTCCAAAATTCTGTCCTTAATCTCAATCCTATACATGCTAATGGTTGTAGCATGTAATTCTTGCACTTTTCTGCTGAGTGCATCAACCACCTTATCTTCTTTCCCTTTGATATGATTGATATCAAAGTCATATTCACACAGAAACTCTAGCCATCTAGTTTTCCTGGAATTTAAAGTCGGCTAATCAAATAAATACTTCAGACCATTGTGGTCCATTCTCAATTCGAATCTCCTTCCCATGAGGTAATGTCTCCATTTCCTCAATGCATGGATGATTGTTGTCAGCTCTAAATCATGAGTGGCATAATTCCTTTCATGCTCTTTCAACTTTTGGGACTCATAACATATTACAAATCCCTCTTGGCTGAGAACTCCTCCCAGTCCCTCCTTACATGCATCTGTGCACACCACGAAATCCATATTTGGATCTGCAATCTTCAGTATTGGAGCATTGGTTAACAGCTGCTTCAATCACTGGAAACTATTCTCACACTCTTCAGTCCACTGAGACTTCTTCTCCTTCCTTTGCAAGGAAGTAATAGGGTGAGTTATCTTTGAGAATATTGCTATAAACCTTCTATAATAGCCTGGTAGACCCATAAAATATCTAACTTCCACCACATTCCTTGGCACTGACCATTCTCGGATGGCCTCAACCTTTTCAGGATCCACAACGATCCCCTCTTCGGAAATAATATGTCCCAAGTAATGGATCTACCTTTGATAAAATGAGCATTTGCTCAGCTTGGCATATAGTTGGTGTTTTCTCAACACTTGCAACACCATTCTCAAGTGTTTCTCATGCTCTTCCTTTGACTTGGAATACACCAAGATGTCGTCCAAGAAGACTATGACAAACTTGTCTAAATAGTCCCTGAATACACCATTCATTAAGCACATGAGAACAACAGGTGTGTTTGACAATCCAAATGCCACCACCGTGAACTCATAATGACCGTACCTTGTTCTAAAGGCGGTCTTGCTGATGTCCTCATCCTTTATTCTCACCTAGTGATATCCTAATCGGAGATCTATCTTTGAAAATATTTTCGCACCCTTCAACTGATCAAAAAGATCATCGATCCTCGGTAGAGGATACTTGTTCTTGACAGTTACCTTATTCAACTGTCGAAAATCAATGCACAGCCTCAACGTCCCATCCTTCTTCCTCATGAACAGGACCGGGGCACCCCAAGGTGACATAATGGGGTGAATGTACCCCTTCTTTAGAAGCTCTTCAAGCTGCAATTGCAACTCTTTCAGCTCTGGCGTACTCATTCTATAAGGAGCTTTCGAAACTGAAGCTACTCCTGGCATCAAATTTATAGAAAAATCGATGTCTCTCTTCAGAGGTAGTCCATGTACCTCCTAAAATACATCCTTGAACTCGGTGGGTACTTCATGGTCTCCAATATTTGAGACTGCATCTCTGGATGCTTCTTCCACACGAGCTGCAAATAATTGACAGCCTTTCCTGTAGCACTTCTTCAGCTGCATGGATGAGATTTCTCTAATAGCCACGGCTCTGGGAATTCCTTGGAATATTACCTGATTTCCTTCTTCATTCAGGCATGTAAACTTCATGTTACGACAGTCCAGAAGGGCATGGTGCTGGTCCAACCAGTCCATCCCAATTAAGCAGTCATAAGAGCCTAATGGAAGAATACTCAATTCAGCCTTAGTGCTCGATTCACCCATGTCCACTGAACAGGACTTAACCAATTCAGTGACCTTTCTTTTGGTTCCTGTGGCCAACTACACTAGCCAAGACTTTTCATGTTTTCTTCTTATTAAATGCAAACTTTCCACCACCCTAGGATCTACATAACTATGGCTAGCCCCTGAATCAATTAAAATAATAAGTGGTCGGTTGTTAATCATACCTTCCACTTCAATCATGTGCAATTGAAATTCTTCTTGCTTGTTGTCTAGGGATGCGTAGATCCTTGGCATCTTGTTGCCCATGTCCTCCACTGTTTCAGCTTGTTGAATAGTATGGACAGCTCTTGCTTTGCCATTTTTATGGGGACAATATCTGTATTTGTGGTCCCCTTTACAGCCCCAACACTGAATGGGCATCTGTCTCTGCCTTTGTTCTCCCACTTCATCCATTATCGACTCTCTAAACGATGGATGTCCTTGAGGATTATTTCTAAAAAAGGGAGGTTTGTTTCCCTTCTGCCTCTGTTCCTTCTTAAACTTCCTCTAATCATTCCAAGCCTTCCAAGTGGTAGGATTTTCTCTTTGTTGTTCATGCAAGCATTTATCCCTTCTTATTGTTTCTTCCATAGTCTTAGGATCATCATACTGAATCTTATCACCGATGGAAGGTGGCAGTCCACTCAGATACCTCTGAATCTTGACAGTCTCATCTTTGATGAATAGAACATACTTCAGCAGTTCCAAGAAACTTTGTTCATACTCATCAATGGTCATGCTACCTAGCTTGAGTTCGAAGAACTCCTTCATCTTTCTGTCATAGTATCTTTTGGTCAGGTATTTCTTCTCATATACCTCTTAAAATCCTTCCAAGTGATATCTTTCTCTCTGATGTGATGCACTTGCACAAACTGATCCCACCACATGGATGCTTTTCCTTTTAGCTGGTACATCGCAATTCTTCCTTCTACATGAGTAGAGTAGTTATGCAGTTGGAAATATTTCTTCATGCCAAGAAACCAAGTCTCATCATCTTCCTCCTTCTTATGTTCTCCATCAAACGTTGGAGGCTTGATCTTGTTCATCTCCCCTTTCAATTCACCCTTTCCAGATTTTCGGTGTTTTCTGGTAGGGGACGGGCTTGAACTACTGTGTGTTTCCCTGCCAGAATGCTTCGGGGAGAGACGATAATTTCTACTACCACTCCTCGATATTCTTCTCCTCTCAAGGGTTCTGACACTTCTTGATATGCTGGTGTCACTCTCTTTTTCCAATTTCTTTTCTATTCTTTCCAGGCTCTTCAACATTTTTAAGTTGAATTCACCCTATCGATCCCTGACTTTCATGAGCTTTCGGCTATCAGCTCGGCATGCCTGGGCATCTCTTTACAATCCTTCAATGATTTTCATTATATGCCCTTCCTTGTCTAATTATCTTCCATGCCCATTGGAGTTCGATCCTTCGACTCCCAGGTTGACATCTCTTCCTTCTCTTTCATCCTCTGAAATGGAGGCAATCCACACCTCTTCCATTTCTATACTCAATGTCAATTAATTGGTGTCTTGACACTCGTTGAACTCTACACACGTAATGTGCAATCAATCCAAAGTTTGTCAGGCCTTAAACCTTTAATAAAATCACAATAATCATAAACCAACGTGAGTGAGAAACATTTGACTTCACAAGGTTTTCTGAGCTCTATCGGCTCTGCAATTTTTGGGACTTCATTTTTCAGGGTTTTTGTCCACAAGGATCCAATAGTTAAATCCTCAACAGTTCTTATTTCCTTCAAAAATTTTGGGACTTCGGGATTTGGGGGTTTCAGGTTTCAGGGTTTTGGTCCTCAGAAGGTTCTTGCGCTCACTTCCCTCTCTGAATCTTGACTCCCAAACTTCCATCTTCTTTTCCCTGGGCCCACAGCATAGTTGTCGCCAACTATGGTAGAGATTTTGGGATTTCAGCACTTCGATTTTCAGGTCTTCGGTACCCGGGAGTTCACGAAGAAGTGACTCCAAGTCTCTTGTCGCTTCAATCCCCAACTTCCAAAATTTCTATCTCCTTACCCTTCAGGCCCACAATACAGTTGTCTCCCTTAACCACGGTGGCGCATGGCATGTTCAGGAAGGTCCACGTCTCCATCAGTGACGTCTTTGGGTTCCACTGCTCTTGCCTGTCTTTTCAATTCTCTGGAACATGGTACACATCCATGCACCCATGTCCATTCCAAGAAAAAATCTGACAGTTAGGTTCCCTCTCAAATCTATGGCACAAATCTTTTCATCGTTTTGGGGTTTCAGGCATCGGGAGTCCGTGTATCCCATATCTCGAACTTCCGTTTGCTGAAATCCTGAAATTACAGTTTACTCGTCAACTTGATTCGATGGTCAACTCCCTTCCTATGATCTATGGTGTAGATCATTTCGGGATTCCATGTTTTGGGTTTCAGAGGTGTTCCATCCCTCACTTCCCATCTCCCAACTTTACGAAATCCGAAAGGTTTTCGCAACTAACTTGAGCGCAACTTTGCCAAATATAACGGTCGAGCCTTCCTCCCAGATCTACAGTGTAGATCTTCTCGGATTTTTGAGAGTTTGCGTATCACGATTCCCACACTCTTGTGCAACTCCAAAGGGTTTTTAAACCCTGCGAACACTTTCCAGATCTGACGGTCACGAGGGTTCACCTTCCCTCTCGAACAGATCCTAAGCGTCCAACACTTGTGGTGTGGATTCCTCTCTCCCTATGGCCATAGACCACACCGACTACGGTTTCACAACACCGCTATACCTCCTGAGCTTGTAGGCATGGTCAAGTAACTCCTTGACACTCTGGATCATTCCAAGGTCTAGAATTGGTCCTCTAGGCACAATTTCTCCTCACACCCTCGGTCCAAAGACCACTCAACTGGCCCATCTAGTCTCAATGTCGAAACCTTGGCTCTGATACCAATTTGTAACGCACCTTTTTTTGTTACCAGGGCTTAATCGCTCTGATACCAATTTGTAACATCCCAGCCACCAACAGGTCGGGCCATGTCACTACTCAGAAGGTATACTTAGCTCTGATACCAAACTGTAACACCACTTTTACATAGCTCATACAGGAATTATATAATCCACATGCACTTAAGCAAAGAATACATTTGAGCTCAAAGTAAACATATTATTTACTGTTATAATATACAATCAATAGCATTAACATTAAATTGATATGCACAGTAGAATACATGATAGTTATAATTACACAGAGATACAAAAACATAATTAAAGCATCATCTGGTACTTATCTTTGAAAACCTTGGTGATTCCACCAACCATGTGTAGGCCTTCCATGAACCTCCCAGCCTTATACCACACTGCTTGTCAGCTCAATAGTGGGTCACCCCTGAGCTGGGACTAAGCTCCACCCCAAGGTAAGGGATCCTAGGCTAGGCTAAGGTTGCAGGGAAAACAACACAGAATGACTGGAAGGATTCTTCCCAGGATGCCATCTTATGCCCACTACTTCCAGACTCTCATTCCCCACATGCATATTCCGCTCGAGAGTATACACCTTCACAACCACAGTCCATCGGTGCTACACCTCCCTTTGTGGGTCTCAGCAATAGGCCGGATCAGGAAGTCTCAGAGCCTGAAGCTGGTGCTAGACACTCTCTAAAAGAAACCACTTCCCAACAAACTCTCTCACCTGGAAAGAGTTTCTCACAGGCCTGACAACCTGCCTCTTCCAACAACAGTCACCTCCCTCACCTGGAGAGAGGTCATACACAGGCTCAATCACAACTTGCACTGGCCAGCAAGCCACGCGCATTCCAGCTCTGCGTGGCCACCACAACCAACTGGGAATACAGACATGGGCTTCCCAAACAGGTTCAACAATGATGGCAAGGTCTCATGGTGATGGTTTTTGGTATTGCGTGACAAGAAATTCCCACAAGGATTGACATAGACTCCTCGACGCATAACAGAGAGGGTGAACTCGGCTTTTCAGAAATGAACATAGGCTTCTCTGCTCTCAGAAGTGCATGAGGTATCCTTGCAGAGGTTGGATCGGTTGTACTGCTCAGAGCTTTGTACATGCTCAGGCAGTCGGACTGAATGGAGGAGAGAGACCCTCTCACGGCTCATCTCAGTCATTTTATTTTCATGCACCAGGGTTGACACTTGTCACCCATGGAACTGCATGCATTCCATCAGCATGCATCCCCTTTGTACGTTTTCCCCTTGCCAAGAACTTAGGATAAAAACACATAAAGTGCACATGTTCTTTAATAATAGTATTTTATTATTATTCACAAGGCTTAAGCCCCCCCCTAGGCTTAACACGTAGCCCCTTTTCCCACCTTCCAGCCCCTAATCCCTTTCCCTCTCTATGGATGCTTAGTCCCCCTTCACTCATTCATCGTGTCGGTCTGCACATGGCGGTGTTTATATTTTATTAATGTGTTTCATACATATAGGTACAAAATGAGGCCCTTGGCCTCCAACCCTTAGGCTCTCTAGCCTAACAATCACATAAGCCCACTGGCTTATACAAACTTGTCTCACCAGCCTATAAGAAATTTTTACAACTCATTTTGTAAACAAGATTTACAACTGGGCTCGGCCTTGGGGACATTACAGGCTGATTAAATTTTTATATCCCCGAAGAACAAAACAAAGAATGGTTCATCGCGGCGTTGTTACCACACATCAAAGTCCCTTTGATGTAGTAGAAGATTGCATCGCAGGCAGAAGCTTTGGAGATCGCCATGAAGCTTGAATCAACACCTATGGGAGAATCTAGCTCAGGCATGAGCCAGATCTTGAGCCAGCTGACTAGTTTGTCTCTGAGGGTCGAGGATATGAAGAAGGACAAGGGGAAGGAAAAAAGAGAAGATATATGGTGTGTAAGATGTAGATATGAAGGTCATGATAAGGAACACTATCCCTTATTTCATGAGTATTTGGCCTCAGGAGCGTCGAGCCCCTTGAAGCAAGTTAACCTGCCCTGGTGCGATGTATGCAGAAATAGGCATCGCCTAGATGAGTGCTATTACATGCAGAATTATGTTCAGACACCCACAAACTTGTATTTCACATTATGTAAATCAGTGGGGCATGATGTTCGATATTGTAGAGCTTACGATCTCATGAATGAGAGGTCGAGGGACATATACAAGATTCAAGGTGAAGTACAACAAGAAGGAAACACTATGCAGTACAACTCTCCAGGGAGAGGAAACTTCAATCCTCATCGTGGATACAGAAGATGAGGACAAGGAGGAGGTATGGGTCAATTCCAAGGACGAATAATTTGTTATAACTAGACGCATCCAGGACACTTGGAAAGGGATTGTCAGAATCCTTGCACAACCTGCAATTATTGTAACTCTTTCAAGCATGTAATAGAAGAATGCCATGTATTGTTGGCTAAGCTTCAGGAAAGACGAGAACCCCAGTAGAACCCACAAGTGAAACTGATATATGTCGAACCACACAGAACATATCCTATAATTGCTATAATTACTTGAGGAGGCGCTTCTACAGGAGAAGATAGAACACTACAAAGAAAGATTGCAGAAGAGTCAGGTATCAGGAAAGATGTGGAGAAGACTTAGGATTTTGATGCAAGGAAAGAAAGACAAATATTCGAGGAAGCAAGACAGGAGTTCAAGGGGGACCAAGGATCCTCATATAAAATGAGACCAGAAATAAAAGAGTATGGAATGCCTTGGGCATTTGATCAATCGGTTTCACCGAAAGAAGGAAAAGAGGTAAGTAAACTCATCGAATTTTTGTACACTTGTCTTAAGTTAATTCAGGATGAGAATGATGTGCAAGAGTTACAGAACCTAATCATGTAGTATGCGCTAGGAAAGGTAGACCCCTTAGTGAATAGGGCAGTACACCAAATTGGTAAGAAGATAAGAACAAACAAAGAATTACATTTGAATGCTCAAATAGGAGAGTAAGATATAGACTATGTGGTCCTCGACTTAGGATCAGAGGTCAATGTCATGACGAAGAAAACTTGGGAACTAATGGGAAAAATGAAGTTTATCTATTCCCCTATCATGCTTAGAATGGCTAATCATCAAGTTTTCAGCCCATTTGGACGATTGGAACATGTCCCTGTGGACATCGACGGAGTTAGGACCTTTGCAGATTTTGAGGTAATTGAAATTGTTGATGATAGCTACTCTTACCCTGCATTGCTAGGAATTGATTGGGCCTTCGACAATTCTACTATTGTTGATTTAAAGAAAAGACACATGACATTTGAAAGAGATGGACTTAGGGTCATTGCACCCTTAGATCCAGATGAGGGTCTGTGATATACAGATCCCATCAGAGAAGAAGACCATGCATATGAGATGGAAAACATATATTAATTAACAACCAGACAGTAGGATTATATCAACCCTACTGTCGAGGTAAATATAAGTTGGCGAAGTGACAACACATGTTCATCAAATTCAGAAGAAGCACTGGAGAACTGGCAGAACCAGATGTATGAAGTATCCACAAGAATATGTGCTAGACTAACTAGAGAGGTTCGCTGGATCGGCACAAAAGTGAGTAACTTACCCACATTTGATGGGCTGAACCCTTTAGAAAACTTCTTATCAGATTTTGAAACAAGTGTACCAGCACAATAGAGGTTGTTGGCTATGGATGAGGCCCTGAAAGCTACACCAGTAAGATGGTGGGGGACGCACAAAAGAAATATTATAGACTGGACACAATGTCGAACCTTGATGACAACGAGATTCTCAGCACAAGTAGGAAGCTTCGAAGTGAGGTACACAGGTCAAATATGCCCAAAGGACCACGTGCGAAGCTGCGAAGAATCTTGGAGTGACATTCCTAGAGAACAATGGGTACACAGATTCATTAATATGCTAGACATGACACCTATTAACTAGTACATTCAAGCGGAGCTGTGCCTCATCACAGCAGATTGGAAAGGTATGCTTCAGAATTTTGTAACCACCTTTTTGTTTGAAAGTGAATTTCCTTCAGTAGATCAAGAACTATAGATTGTGAGGCCAAAAGTATTTAAGGAGGCATCTAGCCTCCGTTTGGAGCAAGAAGAGGATGAATGGACTGTGCCATTCCAGAAACTATAAGGATGTTACAACATTAATGGCGATGGAGATGATGATCCGAGGAAGGTAAACATTGATGAGACAGAAGGCCACAGGGATGTGAAAGGACTAGGAGTTGAGCTTCCATTCATTGAACAGTCGATCAATATAAAGAAATTTAATATTGGGACAAAGGAGACACCGAATCTTTCCAATGTTGGAGATTACTGGGATGCTGCTACCATTAACAAAATTACAGAATTATTGCACGAGTATCAGGACTTGTTTTTGACCAATTTCACTGATATGAAGGGTATCAAAGGACCTATGGGAGAGATGAGAATACCTTTGAAACCAGATGCGAAGCCATTCAAGCAAAGACCCTACAGATTGAACCCGAAATATAAGGAAAAAGTGAATATTGAGCTCGACGGAATTTTAGAAGCAGGGATTATTGAACCTACCGAAGAATCGGAGTGGATTAGCCCTATGGTGGTGCAAGACAAGAAGACAAGAGAGATCAGGATCTGCGTAGATCTCAGGAAGCTGACTGATGCTTGTTTGCATGATCCTTTCCCTACACCATTCAAAAATGAAGTGTTGGATAATGTGGGAGGCCAGGAGGCATATTCTTTTACAGATGGGTTTTCAGGATACCATCAAATCCGCATTGCCAAGGAGGACCATCATAAGACTACGTTTTCCACAGAGTGGGGATCCTACCAATATACAGTAATTCCATTTGGATTGAATAATGCCCTGGAACCATCTTCTCTAGGGTGGTGGTCGAAGTGTTCAAAGAATTTTTGCATAAGTTTTTAGAAGCTTATTTTGATGACTGGACTGTTTTTAGTTTGCTGAAAAATCATATTGAATGTCTAAGACTAATGTTGGACAAATGCAGGCATTGTCAAATTGCTTTAAATTTGAAGAAGTGCATATTCTTCTCACCATTTGGAGTATTATTAGGACTTATTGTATGCAAGCAAGGATTGTTGGTTGATCCATCAAAAATTTCAATTATAGTCAACTTATTGCCTCCTACTTCAGTCAAACAACTGTGCACTGCGCTAAGTCATACTGGCTATTACAGGAAATTTATCAAATGATATGCTCATATTACTACACCAATGGAGAAGTTATTAAAGAAAGACTGTCAATTTGGTTGGACAAACGAATGCCAACAGAGCTTCGACACATTGAAACAAAAGATGGCAACTGTGCCCATTCTGGTCTTTCCATACTGGAGCAGATAATTTCATGTGCATGTCAATGCATCTTCTATTGCATTAGGATTAGTATTGGCACAACCTAGAGAAGGGGATATCGACCATCCATTAGCATTTTCCAGCAGAAATCTATCTACGGCTAAAATCAATTACACTAGTACAGAGAGAGAAGGATTAGCCATGGTGTACGCACTACAAAAATTATGCCATTACTTACTAGGAGGGCACTTTAAAATGTTTACTGATCACTATGCACTGAAGTACCTAGTCAACAAGCCAATGTTGGGGGGGAGAATATGCAGATGTCTTCTCCTATTTCAAGAATATGATTTTGAGATCATAGTTAAGACAGGAAGAATGAACAAGGGACCTGACCACCTATCGAGGTTGGAACATGGCGAAGAACCCACCAGTCTGGAGGATACACTACCAGATGCACAAATTCTCACCATTAGGAAGATGGATGACCACTTCACAGACATAGTCCAATTCTTGTCAATAGGAATGGCTCCCAGTGAGTATACAATTTCCCAGAAGAAATAGCTAGTGGTGCGCACTGCAGACTTTTCACTGATAGTTGGTCATCTATATAAGATGGGACCTGATGAGATACTAAGAAGATGTGTGATGGAGGTAGAGCGCCCGCTGATCCTCATAGAAGCTCATGAAGGCATCGTAGGAGGACATTACACAGGGAAAGCAACTGTGCAGAAGGTTCTGCGAGCTGGCCTTTGGTGGCCTACTTTACATAGAGATGCTAAAGAGTATACCAAAGCCTGTGTTGTATGCCAGAGAGTTGGAAAACCATCCTGAAGAGATGAAATTCCACTAGCATCGTAGATGACCCTGCAAGTATTTGAAAAGTGGGCCATTGACTTCGTGGGACCTATAAACCCACCAGGAAAGCGCACAGGAGCAAGGTACATTATCACTGTGACAGAATACCTAACTAGATGGGTTGAAGCAAGAGCAATCAAGGATTGTAGTGCAACTACAGTTGTGTGTTTTATATTTGATGACATAATAACCAGGTTTGGATTCCCTAAGACCCTTATGAGTGATCAAGGCACTCATTTCATCAACAAGATAGTTGAAGCCCTGACTAAAGAATTTTCAATTCACCACCAGAAGAGCACACCTTACCATCCACAAGAAAATGGAATGGTTGAAGCATTCAACAAAATCTTGGAGACAACATTCACAAAGATTTTCAGTGTGAACAAGGATGACTGGGATTTAAGAGTACCAACAGTACTCTAGGCTTATAGAACCACTTGCAAGAAATTAACAATGTAGACCCCTTTCAAGTTGGTTTATGGTCTCGAAGTTGTTGTCCCGATGGATTACTTGGTACCAAGCTTAAGAATTGTTGCACTTACAGACATGGATGATACTGGCGTTGTTCGTGAGAGGCTTTCCCAGCTGGTGGAACTAGAAGAAGACAGATTTATTGTAGGATTCCATCAGCAGGTACAGAAGGAAAGAGAGAAGGCCTATCATGACAGACACATCAAGAAGAAGGAATTTAAGCAAGGTGATTTAGTACTGGTGTATGATAGCAAATTTATAAGACATCCAGGGAAGTTCAGAATGCATTGGCATGGACCGTATGAGATCGTCTATGTTACAGAAGGAGGAGATGCACAACTGAAGACATTGAAGGGAGAATGGAAAGAAGGATTAGTGAATGAGAGTCGGCTAAAGTTGTATTATGACAACCAGATTCCTAGAAGCTCTTAGTAAAATCAAGGAGAAAAGGTTCTAGGTACCAGGTGCATTTGAAACTGGGTACTAGACACAGAAAAGATAGTATGCACAAGGATGGGAAGGAGGCATAAAGAAGAAAGCAAAGGATGCACTGCGCAGTCCAAATTCGAAGTGAAACAGAAGGATCAGATCTGACGTGCTTTAAAATGAGTCACAAGTGAGTGTTGGGGGCTTGTTGGCCCTTGGTTATGGAAGGAAGTGAAGATCGAGGAAGAAATGGTCAAATGAAAACTGCGTGGGAGACACATTGACTGTCACTGGGTCGAAGTAATAAAAAGAACAGAAAATCTGGAGTAAAGTATGAAAAAGCAAGTCGTTGAATGAGGAGATTGAGGATGATAGATCAACAAGGAAGATGGATCGAGGACAACTCAACAAGTAGATAAATCCACCATTAGATTCTTTGGAGCACCACATGAGAAGGGAGGAAAGACAGGCTGGCAAAGCCCCGAAAAGGTGGGTCAAGTTGACCTAGGGTTTTGGGTAATTAGGGTTTTGACACCTAGGTTTCGACCTAAGGCTGTCGATGAGGGACTATAATGTATAAATATAGGTCGAGAGGACCTAGGTTGGGTTGGTACTAGTGTTGGGTATTGATATCGATTGTTGTTGGTTAAGGGATTATTGTACTATGAGAGAGAGGAGTGTCGAGAGTGAAAGCCTTCTGGTTTTGTAAGATCTTCAGCTGGGTGAGAATATCAAGTCCTACAGCTGGGTGCACAGGAAGGTGGGAGACAGAGAGAAGAAGAAAGAATCTCTACTGACTAAGAGTGCATATCAAAACTGTAATCTTTATCTTAATATATCATAAGCACAGTTCTGTGGGCATAGCCCTAGAGAGAGGGTGAACCACGTATATTTTGTGTCGTATGTGAGATTGATCCATGGATCTCTGTCATTTTTATATTGTCATTTGCATTATTTTGTTAGATCAGATTTATAGCTACGCAGAGTAGATCTAGATGATAAGGGATATATGAATGCTGCATTATTATTGTATTGGTTTCACTTGATATTCCCCTGGTTGTAGACATCTATGTCCTGCAACCCCCCTCTTATATGCTTCAGGTGAAACTACATCTTCTTCACAGGTGTTGCCGAAAGGGCCAGTAGCTACGGCTTGTTGGTGCGCTCTTGGAGTGAACCCTGGGTCTGCCCCTATGCCAACAACCAGCAACAAATATTTTCAAGTTGGAGACTCAGTGCTCAAGTGGGATAAATCCAATGAAACAAAATGGAAACACACCAAGTTTCAACAACTCTGGATTGGCACATATCAATTTTATGAAAAAATCGAGTCTAGCACCTTCAAACACAAAACCTTGGAAGAGGAGGTTGAGGAACTTCTTGTCAATTATCAAATCATCAAAAGGTATTTTTCCTAACCACCTTGTGTAATGTATTTTTGTACATATTAGTTTTCTTTTCTTCATTGTTTGCTTTCTGAAATTTTTTAGTTTGTTTTGATTAGCATTGTACAATTTTATATTTTGGACCATTTTATGCCTTCTAACCATATTTTGAAGTGACAACTATATTTACCCTTGTTGGTTTTGACTGTACACTATAGGAAAGAGATTATATGATATGTATGATGGAATTATTTTTCTCTAAAAAATTTGTCTCAAAGATACCTAGAAATGAAAAATATGCTATGTATAAATATCAAGAAGTATAGGGGTATTAAATTCAAACCATGGACACTTGGGTATAAATAAGCATCTTAATCCTAATAGAAATCCCAAGTTTTCCATTGGAGCAGGACAATACAAAATTTGAATGTAATTATGGTATACACCTCGTCATGGTGTTACTCTCGAGATGCATTTTAGAGCTTACATGCAAGCAAGATAAGAACCTATAAGTATCCTTCTTGGTATTATCTATGATATCCATTCACTACAATTTCAATGCTAAATATTCCCACACCTTTTAAAGGTAGACCCATGAGAACTATAAGTGTTAACAAGGCCTACATATCTAATAAACTCTCATACCACCCCAATTCCTTCACACCCTATTTTCACAACAAAAATTTGTATACAAAACTATAAGGGTGAATAAGACACAAGAAACTGAAAGTAAGTTGAAAGAACCAAAAGGTGTGGGAAGTATAAGTAAACCCATTGCAGCTATGGGCACTTGTTGGTAGTGGGGATATGCTTATATGATACCGAGGAAACTTTGTAGGGGCTATGGATACTCTTTAGCAACAAAAAAAAATCTGGAAAAGAGAGATGAGGAACAAACATTGACCTATTGTCAATTAAAGAATTTTTTTTGTATGGTGTCAAACCACAACAAGGATTATGTGTATAGTACAATATTAATTAATAAACCTCATATTTTGGCTTGTAGAAAATACTTGGAAGGAAATCTAGAAGCTCCCATTCCTTGCTAATATTTTTCAGAGAGAAAGTTGGTTGATGTGGGACCCATGACACAGGTAAGAGTCATAGTTTTTGGAAACTTGATTCTCAAAATCGAATGTGACCTTTTAAATTCAAATAATAGAGACAACTGGTTCTTCCCAGTGAATTTCCATTTGTCATGGCTGGAACAACTCCCATCAATTTCTTCTATCCCAGGAGAAATTGGATAACCCCCCTATTCTAAAATTCTATATAGATACTATGGTTAAATATTGGTTGATCAGGTCTATGTATATTTGTAGGATGTGCATAGGAAAGACTCCATTGTCTCATCTTCTCAACATATTAGATTTATAATCTCCAATCCTATGTTGTTTGATAACCACCTTCTTCCTCATATTTCAATGCATTTGGAACCCTTGGAGTCCCTTTCGTAAATATGATCTTGAGCAGAGAGTCTTTGGACTCATATCAATCGGCAAGTCCATTGAATTCAATATTTCAGAACCATATCATTGGGATGATATCTCATCGTAACCATAAGAATTTTTTGAAATACAACGTTCAACAAGACTATCAGACTCATATCTTCGGGTCATTCCTATCATAATGATAAATAAGGTCATGAACTTCTCCTTTCGAAATCTGAAGCTCAATATCTTATCAGATGCTCTGCTTCATATTCTCTCTTATTGGAATCTCCAGTGTTATTTAACCTTTCCGACGAGCTATTCCTAACAATATTCTTCTGATAATCCTTTCGTGAAGATTAATTATTGATAATCCCTACTTATTGTTCCTCGAAGGCATAATATCAAATTTAGGGTATATTTTAATCAATTCAATTTTCTCCTGTGTATGATACCTTTAGTTAATTGAACATATTATTAATGTATTATTATGCTTTTCCTTGGGTTAAACATGTCTTTTCACATTTCATGAGATTAGAACCTGAATATTCATTCGTAGATAGCTACTTGGGTTTACGATTAAAATGATGCTTGTCCTACCATCCTAGTTAATCTTTCCAAAGGACCTATTCTAATAAGCTATACCATAAAAATTCATTAGAAACTAATTAACCATTTTGAATTCCCCATGAGATTAACTTTTAAGGTTTATAATATATTACATTGCGGGTTAATTATATAATTTTTCATTAACACAATCACATAAAAATACAAAGGCCCTTCCCTTTATTAACCACATGCCAACACAATTCCCTATACTAAGTCCCAAATATTATTTGGGGAATATTTGTTAGACAACATGGTTAGCCCATATTTTAGCACCCTTCCGATAGCACCTTTCTGATGATACCATTCCAATGACGCATTTCTAATAGCACCCCTCCAATAGTACCTTTCTGATAGTGCCTCTCCAACAGAACCTTTCCAATAGTTCCTCTCCGATAGCGTATTTCTAATTGGACTCAGCAGAAAGGTCCCTTTTGAAATAGATCCTCCAACAACGTTTCTCTGATAACACTCTCTCGATAGAAATATCCTCATAGCTTCCCTCTGAAGGCATTAATTGAGCTATAATTTTTACATCTACTACAATATGGAGCCCATTCACATTGATTTCAAAGGTAATGGACAAAGATTAGACACATAAAACCTAGTTTGAAACCCTTATTACTCATTGTTCAAGGATCTAAATGCAAAAGAGCTATGTGGAACAAATTTTCCATCTTATTGAAATTTACAATGCTAAACAGTAAAACATTTAGGTATGCACATAATTAATTTAACAACTTTTTATCTCGATTATATTGCTTTGATAAAATTATTCACACTATGTATTCCACAAAAAATTGAGAAAACGCATTGTCACGACCTCAGACAAGGAGGAGAAAAATATCCTCAATGAATTTTATTGTGCCTGAAAAAGGTCTAGATGATCTGTTGCTTTTGATATGAATTACTTCAACAGGATGGAGAATTGTTTGACTTGGAGTGAGATATATAATATTTTCAACACTGAATATTTCCCTATGGAGGATGAAGACACAAAAATGTACCTAAACATCAGAAAGGGAAGGATATATTGATCCAAAAAGGATCCATAGAAGGCTAACAACAACTCAAAACTCGCAAAGGCAACTTAGGATGCTCAGAATGGCTTCAGCAGACAGAGAAAGAGAAAAAAATCAAAGTTCCTAAAACTTAGTGAAAATGACATGATCGCGAAGAGTGTATCGCAAGATTTCTAATGGTGCAAATGACTCATCAAACAAAGTTACGGATTGAAATATATGCATGATAAAAGTTTGGTCCACCTAGCCTAGTCAGCAGGAGATGAGTCAGCATCCGTACGGATGACATCAGCATCCGTACAACACATGTGGAAGGAGTAGGAAAGTGACATGTGGCAGGATCAGGGAGGAGACATGTGGCATGATGATGTCATCATGGTGATGTGGCAACACCAGAGGCTGCCACGTGTCACCCAATTTTGTCATTTTCGGGTCGATCCATGGACCAATAGGATCGTGCCATGTGGCAGTCTGCATGGTATGTATGCTGACATGGCATGATGACTTGGCATAGGTAAACGTGGACCAATGGGAGGCCACCATGTGGCCCAATAAGAGGCTTCCACATGGCAAGTGGGAAAATCACAATGACAACCCGTGAGCGGATTTCAAAAAAAATATTAAGTTTGGCAGGTCCTCCAAATCTGGCGGACCATGCCAAAATTAGACACATTATAACCATTGGGATATGGATTAGCACCACCACTAAACATAGCAGGACAAACTATATTATATATATATATACATTTGCAACAACACAAACCCTAAAGGGGAAAGCCTGTGGGTTTGACCCTGGGAACTCCTCCCCTCTATGCACCTTAATAATTCTGCCCAAACCAACAGGCCAATGGCCTTTCTTTGTAACCAACGCCGTGAAAATTGTTTAAATTTTCAGTCTTCCCACATAGTGGGTGAGGCGCGCATACAGTATGGCCTTTTGGGCACATAATTCTATGCAGTCCAGTCATTAATGCAGGTTGCAAAGGGGCATGAAAATTGAGACGAAATTCTTCTTGGGCCTGAGAGTCCCAGAGTCGGATCGAGGCATGTAGATAGCCATTTTTGGGTAATTCGATGCTATGAATTCAGTGCTGTTATCTATTTTATGATCCGAGCATTATTTCTACAGCTTGATTTCAGAATGAGGTATACTTATGTATTTTTCCAAATTATTTTGTTGAGTTAATGAAAGAGCCTACCCATTTGAGACCAAGACCCGGAGACGTAGTCCACCAAGGATGAAATCCGTTATTAAGTTTTTGTGTTCATATTTGATTCTTATATCTCTTCATTTTTTATCTTTTCCTTCTTTAATGGTGCACTTTAATTTATGATCATTTAATGAAATTCTTTATAAGTAACTCAATGAAAAGATCCCGGATCATGTTTGTATCCGAGTAGTCATCTTTGACTTCAATTGTTGAGTCTGAATGCTTATTGGGGACAATCATAAGCAGGCTAAAGGAGATCTTAAGAATTTCTATCCCGAATTTGGTTGTGCATCCCGAAGGAAGAAAATGGAAGAAGAGGAGAAGCATGATGAAGAGGAGAAAAGCTTTCATATGGTCTTTTATTACATGTCAGAAATGGTTGAACAAATGTATGGAGACTACAAGAAGAGGATGAAGAAAAAGGAATCACATGAAGATGATGATGCTTTGGTAAACCAAGGGACTAGAGGAGATCCTCCTAAGCCTTTGTCATCGCCTTCAAGTTCTAGTTCTTCTTCCTCTGAGCATTCTCAACATTATCATCATTCTAGACATAAAGCCTCTTTTAAGAAACCATTATTAAATCTTGATGTAAAATTTTATTTACCTATGTTTAATGGAGATGCTAATCCTGAAAAGATAGATAATTGGATCCGACAGGTTGAAGTATATTTTCGTGTTCAACATATTGATGAACAGAAAGTTAAAGTGCAATAGGCTTCTCTTCTATTGGAAGGCACTGTTCTCGTATGGTGGGAGATCAAACTTCAGGACAAAAGTAAGTTTGGTAATCTTCTTTCCTCATGGTCGGAATTTAAATCAGTGATAAGGAATAGATTTTATCCATTGGGTTATTTACATAAAGAAATGATGGAATGGAAAACTTTAAGGCAAATTAAAGGTCAAACTGTACAAAGTTTCACAGAAGAATTTAGGAATAAATCTCTTGCATTAAAAATTCCTTTGGATTCTTATGAAACTTTAATGAAGTATATTGGTGCACTTCATGGTTATATTCATCATACTTTGCTCTTGTTTAAACCCACCAGTATTGATGAAGTTTATGTGCAAGACACTCACCTTGAAAGAAGGGGTAAGAATGGACAGGAGGAAAAACCATTCAAGCACTCTAAAAACCATTTCAATGCAAAAGGAAATGGGAAGGACAAGAGGAAAACTATAGCAAAGAAGGAGGAAAGAAAACCCTCTAGCATCCATTGCGAGAAAACTAGTCATGATAGCGAACATTGTTGGAAACTACATCCAGATTTAAGGCCAAAGCAGTTCGGAGGCAAGGGGAAGCCAAAGACCATTGCTACAATGCAACATGATCTTGGTTCTGATTCAGGTGACGAAGAGATGATCACAGCAGTGGGAATGCAAGGTAAAGATTCCTTTTATGCATGTTCAAGTTCTTTAAATGAATTACATGATGATGAAAAAAAGATAAGTGCACTATTCCACAAAAGAGTTGTATCGAAACATACGAATATAGACACATTATTTGATCTGGGTTCCCAAGTCAATTTAATATCAAAGCCACTTGTTAAGAAATTGGAATTAACCACAAGAACTCACCATAAACCTTACCCTCTCGGTTGGGTATCTGATAAAGCAAAGTTAAATGTCACTAAGCAGTGTAGGTTGAGGTTTTCTATTGCTTCTAAGATGATAGATGAAATGGATTTAGATGTGGTTCCTTTGGATGTATGTGGTATTGGATTATGGAGTCCCTATCTGTATGATAGAAAGGATATATTCTTTCGAAAGGAAAAAAAATACCATCTTGCAAAAGATGGAGTGGAATACATCATTAAAGCTCACAGCATAAAGGAAAAATCAACACTTTTTAGTTCAAGCCAAGTAAAAAGAGTTGTAAACACTAACAAGAATCTTGTACTCACGATTGTAAAAGGGGAATGCCAAGATAAGTTTGATGTTGTTAATGCTCTTGATCCTTTACATAACAATGAATTGCTTGAGATGAGACAGGTCTTTCAGTGGGAAGGTAGACAACATAATACCTTCGACACTTTAAAGATCGGCATTGTGCAAATTCTCTCCTTACCTAACCTTCAACATCCATGCAAGTTTGAGACCAGTGCCAATACCAATGTCATAAGGACAAACATGTTTTTTATATCTCCTATTGCTACATCTACTATTTTGAGGAATGTTTCCTTATCTCATATCAATAATGATGGATGGTATACTATTGATGAAATTTTCAAAGATGTATGTGGGATCTATAAATGTGTTGAACCTGCACAGAATAGATCTAGCTAGAAAATACTACACAGATTTGCAAAGAGAAATTAAGAAAGAAGAAGAAGGAGAGAAAGAATGAAAGAATTCTCAATAAATGTATTCCACACTCAAAGAGTGAATAATTTACAATATATATAGGATACATGAGTAACTAATGAGCCATAGGGGTGGTCTAGAGTTATCTGGACACACACCAACAGTTACAGGAGTGAACAGCCACCTATTCTAGTCTCTCAGGCAGTTACGGGAGTGAACTGCCACCTAGTTGAGTTAACTAATCAACTAGTCTTTAGTTAATTGACTGAACAAAGAGTAGTGAGGGGTTAAATCAGGGAATCAAGGCTAGTGCACTAGTTTGGTGATGATCCCAAGGCATGTTCGAATTAGCATGGTGATGATCGCAATGTTGCATGGTGATAAAACCATTGCAACATCTAAACTCAACTCAACTAATCAAACTAAAGTGTCAACTGAAAGAGAATATTCTCCAGGTGGAATATTCTCCCCTAAAATATAGGAGACTATATAATGAATAATTATGACTAATAAAAAAGGAAAAACCTAACGAAAAATAAATCCTAGGTGTGTGTGAAGTAACTCCAACACCCCTCCTAAACATCACTATGGTGAAAATAAAGAATGGGTCCTGACAACAAGGCCATGTTAGGTACCCAAATAAAAAAGTTACACTGAAATAAAGTGAGGAAAGAGGGAAAACCTCATGGGAAACCCCCCCCCCCCCCCCCTCAAGGTACAATGTATGTAAAAATAAAAATGAGAAGGAACAAAAAAGAAATTGCTAAGCAATTGTGTCCTTCACTCCAAGAAGACCTCACAAGTGTGCAAGTTTGTGCTTGTTGAAGATTTTGTTGAAGACGTAGATGTATTCATGGATCTGATGAAGTAGATGCACCATTGATATTTCCACACATATCCACTTTCTCTTCTTGTAATGAATAATATCCAAATAAATTTTGGATGAAATTTTGAAAATCGTGCGACCGTTTCCAAAAAAATGCTGAAATTTTGTTGATTTTAAAATGATCATAACTTCACTTTCCAGAGTCCGTTTCGGACGATTTTGTTTTTGAAATTGGATAATTTTCCCGAGAGGAATTCAAATATCCAATTTTTTGCTGCAAATAGTACTCATAAGATATCACAATGGAGTCATATGTGCGTGGCTCCCTTTTTGTCTCCTGAGATGCATGCATTGTGCATGGAAACGTATCTGCATGTGACTCCTAAGATGCATGTGATATATCTTCCACATGAATTTCAGAAAACAAATCTGAAATGGTGTAGACATCATCTTCAATTAATGGAATACAATTTTTTTTAGATACGTTTATAGAAGGCTCTTCAAACTGAGATGATTTATCTTCCAGTGGATTTTCTACATTCTCTATCTTGCCAAGATTTTGCATGCATTCTTCCTTGTTCCCAAATAAAACCTCCAATCTTCTCCATAAATCATTTGGAGTGGATTCTTGTGACTCATCATATATTTGATGGAAAATTTCAGGAGAAATAGAATAGAGGATACATCCTATGGCCATATCTTGTCTATTGAGAAAGTCATTTTTCTCATCGATGGAATCGGGCTCTACTTCCATTGCCATGGTTATTTGGTATAAGCCTCTACTTCTGAGTAAAATATAAATTTCATCTTTTCTGTGGACTTCAATCTTCAGTAACTGCAAAAAATAAATTGGTGTAGCTTTTTCTTAGTAGTCTGTCAGCTCTGATACCATATAAATGTGTTGAACCTGCACAGAATAGATCTAGCTAGAAAATACTACACACCTTTGCAGAGAGAAATTAAGAAAGAAGAAGGAGAGAAAGAATGAAATAATTCTCATTAACCGTATTCCACACTCAAAGAGTGAATAATCTACAATAGATATAGGATACATGAGTAACTAATGAGCCATAGTGGTGGTCTAGAGTGATCTGGACACACACCAACAGTTACGGGAGTGAATTGTCGCCTAGTCTAGTCTCTCAGGCAGTTACAGGAGTGAACTGCCACCTAGTTGAGTTAACTGACTAAACATAGAGTAGTGAGGAGTTAACTCATGGAATCAAGGATAATGCACAAGTTTGGTGATGATCCCAAGGAACGGTCGAATTATCATGGTGATGATCTCAATGTTGTATGGTGATAAAACCAATGAAACATCTAAACTCAACTCAACTAGATAAACTGAAGTGTCAACTAAAAGAGAATATTCTCTAGGTGGAATATTCTCCCCTAAAATATAGGAGACTATATAATGACTAATTATGACTAATAAACAAGGAAAAACCTTAGGAAAAATAAATCCTAGGTGTGTGTGAAGTAACTCCAACAAGATCTTCCATGGTTTTCAGGTGTATAAGTTTTTTTTACAGGACATCTTACTCCGCCATTTGAGTAAACCTTTCTTTCCTTTCTACAGGGAAGTGCATGTAACTGAAGAAGATTATGTTTCATTTATACTTGGGCATTTGGGAATTGTAAATTATTTACAAGGATGGAAAATATTTGTAAAATATGTGTAAATATATTTGTAACCACTATTGTAAAGGAATGTGTGTTGTACTTTTGTAAGCCCACTAATATAAAACTAGGGCTATACTCACAACTTCATGTTCCATCCCATCCATGGGAAAGTATCTCCATGGGTTTTGTAGGGGGTTTACCAATGACCAAAGGGGGTCAAGACTATTTGTATGTTGTAGTGGATAGGTTCAGCAAGATGTGTATCTTGATGCCATGTAAAAAGTAGATCATTGTTGAGCATACTGCTAATCTCTTCTTTCAGTATGTTTGGGTTCAATTTAGGTTAACCACATCCATCTTCTCAGATCGAGATACTTGATTCCTTGGAGACTTTTGGACTAAATTGTGGAGGATGATGGACACCAAATTGAAGAGGAGCATTGATTTCCATCCACAGACTTACGGATAGACAGAGGTGGTAAACCAAACAATGGTACTTTTTCTTCGAGGCTAGTGCAGCAAGCATCCCAAGTTATGGGATGAACAGATACCCTATGTAAAACATGCTTACAATCAAGATTTACATTCATCCACTTATATTTCACCTTTTGATACATGTTTTGGGTACCTACCCAAGGTTCCTTTGGGCTTGATGTATGGGAGAGATGTCGATGTGAATGAATAACGAACAAAGGACAGAGCCCCCAAGTTCATCCAGATGATCCAACAGATACACTAGGAAGTTAGGGAACAATTGGAGAAAATTCAAGCACAATATAAAGCTCGGCATGACAAGCACAGGGTTGATCATCAGTTCCAGGTTCGAGACCGGGTATGGCCTCATATCAGTAAGGAGAGATTGAAGGGTGAAGGCAACAAACTCAAGCCCATTCATTATGGACCCTTCACTATCTTAGAGAAATGTTGTACCAATGCTTTTCGTTTAGATCTTCTACCTTATATGAATATTTACTCAGTTGTGAACGTTGAGAAATTGAAACTTTTTTAGCCTCCCATGATCATGGTTCAAGATGAGGAAGTTTCAATACCTTCAGTTGATGAGTTTTCACCTGAGTACCTGGATTAGTTATAGGAAGATATCATCCTAGATCGAAGACTATGGACTTCACGCAAGAATGGCATTACTTATCATCGAGTATGCCTAAAGGGTACACAATCTAGCAAGGAATGGAGGATCGAGAAGGAAAGAGTGAGGGAGAAATCCCCTCACTTACCTATTGATTGATGAAATATTTTGGTGGTCCAAAAATCTCTCAATGGGAAGATGTGATCCAAAAAGGATCTAGATAAGGCTAATAATAACTCAAAACTCAAAGAGGCAACTCAGGATGCTCAGAATGGCTTCAGTAGATAGAGAAAGGGGAAAAAATGAAAGTTCCCAAAACTCAATGAAAATGACATGATTGTGAAGAGCACATCACAATATTTCTAATGATGCAAATGGAGTTACGGATTGAAAGATATCTACAGTCAAAGTTTGGTCAACCTAGCCCAGTCAACAGGGGATGAGTGAGCATCCGTAAAAAAAATGTGGCAGGAGAAGCAAGGTGGCACGTGGCATGGTGACGTTGCAACAGCAAAGGCTACCACATGTCACCCAATTTTGGTGCTTTGGACCAATCTATTGACCAATAGGATCATGCTGCGTGGTAGTCCGTACGCTGACATGGAATGATGATGTGGTATTCTAACGTGGAATGATGACTTGAAAGATGAAAATGTGGCCCAATGGGAGGCTGCCATGTGGCCCAATCATAGGTTGTCATGTAGCAAGCGGGAAAATCACAATGACAACCCGTTAGCGGATTTCGAAAAAAATATTAAGTTTGGCGGGTACGCAAAATTTGGCGGACCACGCCAAACTTAGCCACGATATAACCGTTGGGATATGGATTATCACCACTGCCAAACATAGTGAAACAAACTATATTATATATATGCATTTGAAACAACACAAACCCAAAAGGGGGAGGCCCACTGGTTTGACCTCGGGACCTCCTCCCCTCTATGCGCCTTAATAATTCCGCCCACACCAACAAGCCAACGACCTTTCTTTGTAACCAATTCCGCGAAAATTGTTTAAATGTTGAGTACACCCAGCTAGTGGGGGAAGCACATGTATGGTATGGTCTTTTGGGCATGAAATTCTATGTAGTCCAGTCATTAATGTAGGTTGCAGAGGGGCATGAAAACCGAGACAAATTTCTTCTTGGGCCTGGGAGTGATAGAGTTGGATTGAGGTGTGGAGACAATCATTTTTTGGCAATTCGATGCCACAAATTCATTGGTGTTGTCTATTTTCTGATCTAAGCATTATTTCTATAGCTTGATTTCAGAATGAGGTATACTTATGTATTTTTCCAAATTCTTTTGTTGAGTTAATGAAAGAGCCTACCCATTTGAGAGCAGTACCCGGAGATGTAGTCCACCAAGGACAAACTCCGTTATCAATTTTTTGTGTTTATATTTTATGCCTATGTCTCTTCATTGTTGATCTTTTCCTTCTTTAATGGTGAACTTTAATTTATGCTCATTTAATGCAATTCTTTACAAGTCACCCGATGAAAATATCCTGGATCATGTTGGTATCAGAGCAGTCATATTTGACTGGAATTGTTGAGTGTGAATGCTTAGTAGGGCCAAGCATAAGAAAGGTGAAGGAACTCTTAATACTTTCAATCCCAAAGTTGGTTGTGCATACCGAAGGAAGAAAATGGCAGAAGAGAACAAGTGTGATGAACAAGAGAAAAACTTTCATATGCTCTTTTATTGCATGTCAGAAATGGTCAAAACAAGTATGGAGATTACGAGAAGAGGATGAAAAAGAAAAGGAAGAAAAAGGAAACACATGTAGATGTTGATGCTTCGGTAAACCAAGGGGCTAGAGGAGATCCTCTTCATCCTTCGTCTTTGCCTTCAAGTTCTAGTTCTTCTTCCTCTAAGAATTATCATCATTCTCATCATTCTAGCCATAAAACCTCTTTTAAGAAACCATTATTAAACCTTGATGTAAAATTTGTTTTACCTATGTTTAATGGAGATGCTAATCCTGAAAATCTAGATAATTGGATCTGATAGGTTGAAGTATATTGTCCTATTCAACATATTGATGAAGAGGAAGTTAAAGTGCAACTGGCTTCTCTTCTGTTGGAAGGAACCACTCTTGTATGGTGGGAGAGAAAACTTTAGGACAAAAGTAAGTGTGGTAATCTTCTTTCCTCATGGTCAGAATTTAAATCAGTGATAAGGAATACATTTTATCCATTGGGTTATTTACATAAAGAAATGATGGAATGGAAAACTTTAAGGAAAAGTAAAGGTCAAACTGTACAAAGTTTCACAGAAGAATTTAGGAATAAATCTCTTGCATTAAAAATTCCTTTGGATTCTTATGAAACTTTAATGAAGTATATTGGTGCACTTCATAGTTATATTCATCATACTTTTCTCTTGTTTAAACCCACCAGTATTGACAAAGTTTATGTGCAAGACACTCACCTTGAAAGAAGGGGTAAGAATGGACAGGAGGAAAAACCATTCAAGCACTCTAAAAACCATTTCAACACAAAACGAAATGGGAAGGACAAGAGGACAACTGAAGCAAAGAAGGAGGAAAGAAAACCCTCTAGCATCCATTTCGAGAAAACTGGTCATGATAGAGAACATTGTTGGAAACTACATCCAGAGTTAAGGCCAAAGCAGTTTGGAGGCAAGGGGAAGCCAAAGACCATTGCTACAGTGCAACATGATCTTGGTTCTGATTCATGTGACGAAGAGATGATCGCAGCAGTGGGAATGCAAGGTAAAGATTCCTTTTATGCATGTTCAAGTTCTTTAAATGAATTACATGATGATGAAAAAAAGATAAGTGCACTATTCCACAAAAGAGTTGTATCGAAACATACGAATATAGACACATTATTTGATCCGGGTTCCCAAGTCAATTTAATATCAGAGCCACTTGTTAAGAAATTGGAATTAACCACAAGAACTCACCATAAACCTTACCCTCTCGGTTGGGTATCTGATAAAGCAAAGCTAAATGTCACTAAGCAGTGTAGGTTGAGGTTTTCTATTGCTTCTAAGATGATAGATGAAATGGATTTAGATGTGGTTCCTTTGGATGTATGTGGTATTGTATTAGGGAGTCCCTATCTGTATGATAGAAAGGATATATTCTTTCGAAAGGAAAAAAAAATACCATCTTGCACAAGATGGAGTGGAATACATCATTAAAGCTCACAGCATAAAGGAAAAATCAACACTTTTTAGTTCAATCCAAGTAAAAAGAGTTATAAACACTAACAAGAATCTTGTACTCATGATTGTAAAAGGGGAATGCCAAGATAAGTCTAATGTTGTTAATGCTCTTGATCCTTTACATAAGAATTAATTTATTGAGATGAGACAGGTCTTTCAGTGGGAAGGTATCCAGCAGAAGACCTTCGACACTTTAAATATCAACATTGTGCCAATGCTCGCCTTACCTGACCTTCAACAACCATGAAAGTTTGAGACCAATTCCAGTACCAATGTCATAAGGACAAACATGTTTTTTTAGATATCCTACTATTACATCTACTATTTTGAAGAATGTTTCCTTATCTGATATCAATAAGGATGGATGGTGTTAGCGCTCTATAAACTTCGTTCGGCTGAGAAAACAAATGATAGGGGCAACCTACAAACCAACTTTGAGGTTGGAAACTAACCTTTCCAACCTTGAGAGGGCTTTCTCTGAGACTTTTTCTATGTACAAGTTATGGCTTTAAACTGTTGGCTTGATTTAACACTTTTGTACAATATTCTTGGTTCTATTGGCGAAAGAAATCAAGACCTAGGGCTATGGAGTCAATTTAAGAAAACGACACAAACAAATGACTTAGTGATTGAACTTAAGAGGATAAAGGCTAAGTAGACAACAGTATTTCAATTAAAAAAAATCTATGTGTGGCGAGAGAAAAACACATGAAGCAACTTGGAGCACTGTTGGGGATGAATTCAAAGTTCACTTAGAGGAAACACAATCATCTAAACGACGCGAATCTAGAGCACCGCACGGTGAATTCTAGATTTGAATCAGGTTCTGATTTAGACAAAATATAGATAGGAATATAAATAACACAGGAAAGCACATACGCAAAGAGAGAGTACAATACATCAAAATTCTACCATTAGAATATTTTCATCAAATCTTCAGAACCTTTGCATTAAGTTTCAATCAAGTTCGAAAGTTACATTCAATAGTCATTGTCTACACTATTTTCCCAACCAACCTGGATTACATTTAAAAGACAAAATATATAGACTATAAATTCTTTCCATCTCACCATTTTGAACAGTTACAAACAGAAAATGACACATTTCACTGATTTCCTACTTTTCAGAAGGCGAAATTATGAAAAATAGGCTTCAAAATGCCACTTCTAATTCTCAAACTATAATAGTTGTGTAAAATATGCGAACGGTTTTTTTAGGTAAGATCATTATAGAGAAAAACCTCTCTCTATTTCTTCAAATTCATCTCAAGCTGGTCAGAATACATGGCATAAAAACATGTCTCAAACATGAAATCATGAAAAAGGAAAAATAGGGCTCAAATATTCCTTCAAATCTCCCAATCCATGACACCTTTTTCAAATATGAGAGAGGTTTTTATTATCTGGTTTGTCCTCAACACAAATATCTTGGTTATTTTCAAAATTCCTCTCCAGTTGATCAGAAAGTGATCTTGAAGTTGACCACTAAACCAGTCATTTGCATAGCGCACCCTCTAGCATGTGCATAGGAAAATCCTCTGCGTGACAGCATCCTCTATGTGACAACATCCTATGCATGACAACATCCTCTGCGTGACAACATCCTATGCGCGGCATCATTCTCTATGTGAAAACATCATATGAGTGACAACATCCTATGTGCGACAACATTCTCTGTGTGACAACATCCTCTACGCGACAACATCCTATGCGTGACAACATTCGCTACGTGACAACATCCTATGCATGACAACATTCTCTTCATAACAACAACCTATGCACGAAAACATCCTCTATGTGACAACATCCTATGAGCAACAACATCATATGCATGACAACATTCTCTACGCGACAACATCCCCTACGCAACAACATCCTATACGCGACAACATTCTCTGCGTGACAACATTCACTGCGTGATAGCATCCTATGCGCGACAACATGCTCTTCTCAAAAACATCCTACGCGCAGTGAAATCCTATGCGCAACACGCAACAAATTTTGAAGTGCACAGTTTCAAATGGAAATGGAAATGATAGATGATAAATCTTTCTTTTGAAACTAACCCTTGGAAATGTTAGTTGATGCTAGGCATAAAAACAATATTGGTGCTAATAGGAATGAGTTTGGAAACTGTTGACAAACCTGTAACCTTATCTATGAAAATCATGGTTCTAGTAGTTGGCTCCAATGGGGATGTTGTCCTCCCTATGAGGTAGCAAAGAACAGTAGACTAGATGCCTTATCCATTGGGTTGTTCCCAAGCCATATACTGTGATTTGCAACCTGTAATCTATTTTTCCACCAACGTATTCTGCAACTGAACTAAACCCAAAATGAAAATACAAATTGAAAAATGTTGAAATAAATGCTCACCATGTTGAGCTTATTCACACCTACCTACCCTAACTGCTGAAAACACTGCCAATCAAGTGAAATCAAAATGTCAATGCAACCATGAAAGCACTTTATCCATTCTTTTCTTTCTTTGCACATGCTTGTTGTTAGGACCACACAATGTACCCTTTTTGCCCATACTTTTTTCCATTGTTATACCCTTCATCACCTGTATTTAGACTTATACTATCATTTCACCTGATCATTCCAAGGTACACAACGTCCTTTCTCATTACTACACGTTTAATTCGTTTTGCATGATATTTTACATCACTCTCGTACTTAACCATTGATTAGAAGTGCATAAGTGTTTATATCTGCAGAATAGTATTCAAGACCGATGATGAAACACAGAGCTGTCCAAAGTTGCTGTTGAACTGATGCTGAAAAACGGAAGCTGCTACACAGCCCAAGGATGCATATGCTGAAACACAGAACTGCCACACAGTCTAAGGTCGCATATGCCGAAACACGGAGCAGCTACATAGTCTGGGGATGCAGATGCTGAAACACGGAGCTGTCACGCAGTTCAGAAGTGCAGATGCTGAGACACAGAGGAGACCGCCACGATGCTGAAACACGAGCCGTGACAGTTAGCAGTCAAGGCCG